>OX439129.1:6767231-6917231 GCA_949318235.1 Ecdyonurus torrentis
GCAAACTATATTTACACAATTAAAAATTTTACGTGTGTAAAACAGCAGAAGAATAAAAAGACAAAAACGACTCGCAAAGATATGTCTGCAGAAGTGAAAGTAAACACAATGATATTTAGAGAGTATTTAAAAAGTGAGGTATGTACAATATGGTCTGGTGAACAGTTGTTTTTTTGAGAAAAAATAAAATAAATATACATTCGAGTAGCAAATGTCTACAAAACAAGCAAACATAACACACGCTCCCAATTTATCTCGGACTACGCGATTTATTCAACTTTCCATCTTCATTTTGTACTTTATAACTGTTTTTTTTTTTTACAATCATTTTGTAAACTTAAAGGACTAGAACACATGTTTTGACTATTTCTAGCTGAAATAAATATTACTTTAAGGATCCTCGTTGATTTTTAATAACAGTGCTGTTAATTTTTACTGGAAAAATACTTATATATTGTTTATGAATATAAAAAAAGTAAATAATATCTCTAAATTAAAATCTCTAAAATTACTATAAAAATTACAAATAACAATAATTGATTTTTCTCTTTGCCAGAAAACCAGGAAAAGACGTGTCTCAACTATTGTTACACCTCCGTGAACTTCCAGCCCGAGCAAGAACTGTAAGAGATGTAATAGAAGAGTCAAGGAGATTCAAACGCAAGCTTATGGCATCACAATTGGAAGCATTTCTCGAGAAACTGCTAATGGTCAAAATTATTATTAATGCTACTGTGAATTCCATAATATGGAGATTTTTTTTTTATTGTTTGAAAGACTCCCCTGATTCCAAATTGCCTTTGTGAAAAGTTATCTTATATACATGTCTGATATTTGTACAAAGAATTGTAGTTTTTTTTTTGTTTTTTTTTTTATTGAAAGAATAACTAAAAATAGTCTTAAAAAAATAGTGCATGGGTATAGTGTACTATACTAGTAAAATATGGTAGAGAGTATACTCTTATATTTAAGGAGAACTCGCATGTATCTTTTGTAATAATCATACATACATAGCCGCTACAATATTGAATATTTAGTGAAAGTATACACATTCGTGCTTTGACGTACAATCAACGTATTTCGTAACTAGGTACGATCTAATCATTTGTGCGTTGTGAGTAAACATTTGTTTTCTAAGTATACTATATCATCAGATACTATATCATGCAATTTTCACAATTTTTTGTGTAAAAGTCTTCACATATACGGAGCCATAGTACAACAAAGAGGAACAATTAAAAAATGTATATTTTTAAAAATAGGTCATAATAAAAAAATAAAGGTACAAAATATTTTTCAGTGTAATCGAATGTTTAAAATCAATCAATAAGATGTTAATAGTTTTATTTTACCTCTGTCATAATAAATTATAGCTCTTTATAGCTTTGTTTAAATTTTCTCATTATTGTTTTAACTGCAGTAAATTTAAAAAGAGCAGTAAATTGGAGTTGAGTTTGGTTACGAAAATACTAAACATTTCGTTTTTGTAAACCTAAATACACACAATTTACTTGTTTAATTTTGATCATTTCTGCGTTCAACTAACACAGATGATAATAAAGTAAACTGTATTTTGTTATGGTTACAAAAAAAAAAAAAAAAAAAAGTAGGGAATTATTCCTCTGCGCAAATTAATGTACAGCTCTGGCCAAAAGTTTGAGAACGATTTGTATAGGCAACCCACAACCACACTATGTTATCTTTATGAGAAAACGCAGCGGCCCCGTTCTTAAAATTTTGTTCAGAACTGTACATATTGTTTGTTCTATAATTGGATGATTTTGCAACTAATCAATAGTTTATTTAAACAAATCTGCGACAGTTTAACATTTTTCATTGCAAAACAAAAAAACTGCATAACAACTTTTTTTTTTTAATATCCACCGTGTGTATATTACGTATGTCAAATGTATAGATTTATATATTTTAATATGTGATATAGTGTTATTGCAGGCAATAATTTGTGGTAATATCGGTGTAAAGTGTTCCTTTTGTGACAAAATATTACTCGACTAGTAGTTTATCACATCATTTGACCACACACCATTTGTCGCTACAAAACTTGAAATAAAATATGCAAAGTTTTGCTAACAAAACTTTTTCCTTCTACATACAAAAAAAAAAAAAAAAAAAAAAAACATTCAATGAAGTTTTTTTGTCAAGGAAAAAGAAGCAATTGAATTCATTACTAAGTATTTGCTTAACAATTCGTGACATAGTTTATCAGAGTTGTTAAAAATAAAGCTAAAAGTGAAACAAAAAAAAAATAGAAAAATATATATATAATGAAATTTATCAATAATATAATCTTAAACAAATTTGCAATAAAATTTAATGTGTTGTATTGGAATTGGAATCTGTATATGAATAAATTCGTAAAAAAAAAAAAATGCTGAATCGTTTATTTGCTTATATGCATGTAAATAATGCACCCCTTCTCTCTCTCTCTCTCTCTCTCTCTCTCTCTCTCTCTCTCTCTCTCTCTCTCTCTCTCTCTCTCTCTCTCTCTCTCTCTCTCTCTCTCTCTCTCTCTCTCTCTCTCTCTCTCTCTCTCTCTCTCTCTCTCTCTCTCTCCTACCTCCACAATGAACCATGCTCCACATGTTGTTTACATATTACGTCACAGCGACGATTGTTATACTTATAGCCATGTTAGGCCTCAACACAAAATAACACTATGAAGTAAAAATAAAACTAAATAAACAAAATATAAAATACACAATCTTTTGAAAATGATCCTTATACTAAAGAAGAAAATGTGAAGATCATGAAGGTAGACGTTGAATATACCATTTATGTTATACTTCTTAATTAAATATAGAAAGAGCATCAGTTTTTAATATTAATATTTTTGTTGATTTATTATAAAAATCACCATCTTATTTTTTTTTATCAGCTCTTTTCGTAGGAGAGAGAGAGAGAGAGAGAGAGAGAGAGAGAGAGAGAGAGAGAGAGAGAGAGAGAGAGAGAGAGAGAGAGAGCATTCTATAAGTTTCGACCAGTGGTATTATGTTACTTTTAGACATAAATATAAACAATTTATTTAATGCAGAATTAGTCATTTTTCACATAAACTTTCATGTTTTTTATTTTTAAGAAAATGTAAAAGAAAATAAATTACGAAATATACACGGCAAAAATAAATAACGTTTGTTATTTTATATTGAATATATATAGTTATTGTAATCTTGAACGCAAATGTTGCTATTTTGTAATGGAAATAACATAAGTAATTATGCTGAACATCCTAACCATTATAATTATGCTATGTAGTATAATCACTAGAGAGCGCAGAAATAGGTGTGTTTTTTCCCAAAATAGTTAACTATATAGGTGTTTTTTGGGGGGCAAAATAGGTGGTAAAATAGGTGATTTTTAAGAAATAGTTGATTTTTAGTTGATTTTATTATTTTCATGAAAAAACAACAATTTCAATATTTTTCACCTATTTTTCAACTATTTTTAATATTTTTTTCATGATTTGTTGGAAACGTGTTCATTTCTAAGAAAATTTAAAAAACAAAGTTAAAAAAAAAATGGTTTCTTTCAAAAAAAAAATTTAAAAAACTCTTTTTCAAATTTCTTTACAAATGTACAAGTTTTTAACAAATTATGAAATAAAGATGAAAATAGTTTATAAATAGGTGAAAAATGTTGAAATAGTTGTTTTTCATGAAATAGGTGAAAATAGGTGATTTTTAGATGGTGTCAAAAGGTCACAATTTAATGGATCGATGGAGATCTGGTCAAATAATTAAAATAGCACCCGAAACGCAAATAGCTGAAAAACTATTCTAAGCGCTCTCTAATAATCACTATACAATATAGCATAAATTATGATGTTATGCATAAATGTTGCTGCATTGAGCTAGCATAAATTATTAATTTATTACGTATTTATTGTTATCCGTGCATAAAAAATTAAATTATACGTAATTAATACTACATTTATGTCATTAAAGCATAAATAATGCTAAATCAGAGCATAAATAATTATAAACATATACAATATTTATGCTATGTAACATAGTTATAATGAGATAAAGCACAGGTTATCCTGTATTAAGGGGGTAGGTGACCGACTGATATCTCGCAAACTAGGACGGTTGCGAATAATAATAATAACACAAAGTTAAAGAAGAAATGTTACTTAAAAATTTGATTATGTCAAATATGTGAAAACACGATCAAATATTTAAGTTATTACACTTTAAAGATAACATGTAAATGTGGAAATTTAAATTAGAGCCGGAAATTTTAGTCAAATTAGAAACTTTTTTACAATAAAAAATATCATTAAAATTATTTCGGGCATAAAAAAAATATTTTAAATTTCCTTGATTTTATTTGAAAATTATAGTGTTTGTTTTATTGAACTTAAATCATGTACAAAAAATTATTGTGAAAATATAGTTCTTCTTTTAGCGATTTCCGGTCCAAGTCGGTCCCCCACCGCCTTAAACAAACTGTACTGAAAATGAGCTAGCATAATTATAACGTGTTTTTTTATTATTATTATTATTATTTTCCCCTAATATTAAGGTGGTATTTTTTTAGTTTGACTTAAAGTGGTGAAAATTGATTTGCAATAAAAACATGATGCCTATGTGTTTCTTTCCTCAAACTACAAATATATTTCTCTCATTTATTTATGTTTGATAGTTCAATATAATTTTCCCTCCTTTTTCTCCCACCCAGCCACTCACTGTATATGTAATTCATATTCAATACCAGTATTCAACCATATAATAATTTCTATTGTAAAAATACAATACAAAAATAAATTAATAATTAATTAAATTAATAATTAAACTGATCGTATACTAAAAATGTCAATAAAATGCACAAACAAAAGGCATTACCATCAATTTTAAAAATTCATACTCTCATATAAATAGTTATTACAATAAATTATTGTTATGCTATTCAATTTATTATGTAATTATTTATGATATAAATATACCAGTCTAGTATCAAATATTTATTTATTATTTATTTTGAGTTTACTAAAAAATCTTGTATTTTATTGTATATAATAATAATGTTAATGTTTTATTAATATATTGTACATATGTATTGTATTTATTGTAAATATATGGTTTGAATTGTAAAAATTTAAATTAAACGTTATATAAATAAGAAAAAAAAAAAAGGAAAAAAAAAGTACCCTACTAAATAGATTGATGGATAAAAATAAATAATTATTACTTTCTCACATTTCAGTAACATTTTTTATTACAACATAATTTATATAATATATAAATATATATATAGCATAATAATAATAAATATTAATAATAATAATAAAGCTATATTATAGCATAATAATTATGTAGTATTGCAATAATATGATACGATAATATGATATAATATCAATACGATTATTGTTTCAACTGTTTGAATTTATCATCGTTTATGCTATAAGGGCATAAATTTAATGCAACATAAATTACGTTATTTATTCTTGCAGTTTATGATGAAAGAAAATGTTGATTTTTTTAAGTACAACTTTAAGACTCCTCTCTCTCTCTCCCTCCCTCCCTCCCTCCCTCTCTCTTCTTTTCTTCATGACTAGCGATTACTAACTCCATTGTTAAGTAATTCTAAGTCGAAGTTCCTGAGTTTTTAATGTGACAGTTTTAATATGCAAATTTAGTAATAGTGTATAACACTACCCATGTGTGAAGAAGTATATCAGAATGTCATATTTTGTTATACTGTATTCGATAGCAGATTTGTTTTTATTAATATTCATATTATTTTTTACAAAAAAAATTAATTCAATTATCCAATTTATCATAATGAGTTTCAAAAATATATCTAGAAGAAATGAGGTATTGATATATGAAGAAAAATTATATATTCTCCTTTTACTCAAAATAATAATGACGATAACTCAAACTACCATTATGTGTTTGGTCTATGATATAATAGATATTTGAAAACCGTTAGTCATGTGACTAGAAGTAAAATTATTATTTAATTTGTAAGAAAAATCGACGTAATTTAGCTCTTAAATCAGGTGATAAAATGACATCACGTTTGTGTAAAAGCAATCATGATGTTCATTCGTGCATCTCACAATCACGTCTCGTGCATTTGATGTGTCATCTAGACTAGGTTATTGCAATATTAAAGCCATAGACCACATAAAACAACATGGTGTGCTTTTTATAATGATAAAACACAAAATAGGATCTTTAAAACTGATGACGATGACAATTTGTACCAAAATGTAAACCTCGAGAAAGTGTGAAAATAATGTAAAATGCTTTTTGCGTGAATATTCCTGTTGATGACATAAAAAACTTGCAAAAAGTAAGAAAATGTTGTGCGGGTTGCATAATTTGAAATTTTCTGATCACTGCTACTTGAGTTTTGAGACAAACTAATGCTATTTATGTAAGTCCCATCAAGTGTTCTGTGATATAAATGCTTATGTTTTCTTCTGGTCTATGCCTTTAATCATCACACATAATCACCAGTTCGTAGTCAGGTCTGGAGTGACACACTGCCTTATGACGTGACGTTTACCTAACCTCACTGCTAATTTTAAATAAATTAAATTTTTCAATGGCTTGAAAAAATAGTTAAGGGAAAATGAAATCAACATTTTTTAAATTATTATCAACCAAAACCAGCATACATACATTGTTACTCACAAGGAACAATAAAAAAGTATGCTCGATTTTATGCTAGGGGTTGATTTTATTGCATATTATTGAAAAAGAGGACATCGTCCTAAACCAATAGGTATGCTAATTAGTAATTTTGGAGTTCATTAAGTAATTAATTCATCACTTTTAATTCGTTTATTTTTAATCAAATTTGAAAGTCACGAAATGACGTCACGGTTGGTAACTTTTTCTTTGGCCCACATGCATAAGTATATGCCTGTGACGTCATTTTACATTTTCAAAAATTAATAAACTTGCATATCAATCAGTACAGGATAATGCCCTCTTATATCATTTAACATAAAATTAGTTTTTTTTTTTTTTTTTTTTTTTTTTTTTTTTTTTTTTTTTTTTTTTAGTGTTTCTTATTGTTATTCGCTTCTATATAAAATAATTTTGTTTTAAGGCGTCAGCATCTACTGCTTTAGTATGTTGTTTAATAGAGCTGTGACTTTGCTGTGGAGATTTTGTTTCTTTAGTATTAAAATTATCTTCTGTACAACTGTAATGAAATACCCTGCAAAGAAATAGTCGAAAGTTTGGTTAACAAAGTTGCTAGCACAGAACATTGTTACGCACAATTCTCGCCACAATATTCCAAGAGAAAAAAGAACGTGTCTGCACCTTTTTCTTAATGTCAGTATGAGAACTGACGAAGACACACGCACAGTCTTGTGCCGAAAGCTATTCACAATATTATGTTCTTCACCATGCTAGCAAGATTTTTCACTGAATTAGAGTACACAGGACCGCGATAATATATTTTTACCATTTAAATCCAGCGCGTGTTTTTCTCCTAAGAATAACATTGCAAATTTAGCGCGAATTTTTGAATGGTAAAAATTCTTATCGTACTTGTGCGTACATAATTCTTCACGTTTGCTAGTATTGAAATTCAAATTCTCTCTATCCTTTCCTATTACTTTATTTTAATATATTATATTATAAATATATAATATTTTATTCGATATTATTATAAGAAAAATTCCCATCTATTTATAACATGCTTTTAGAATTAAAACATTAATGAAACCACAAACAGTTTTAATCCCCTTATACTAAAATTATTGTGGTTAATATATTCGCAAAGAAAATTATTAAATCCATATATTTTTGTGTCTATTTATAATCATAATAACCAAATATTCCCCATAGACACATGTCCGTTAGTTTTCAAAATAATATACCAAATAATTATTACTTTTATAAGTTAATTTATATGTGTGTGTGTGTGTATATATATATATATATATATATATATATATATATATATATATATATATATATATATATATATATATATATATATATATATATATAATATATATATAATATAGCATTGAAAATGTTTAGATAAACATTAACACACAAAATATCTCAAATTCCTGTTGGTATATTCATATATTTGATTTAAATCAGAAAAATCAAAAACTATTTCATATAATACGTGAGAAATATATTTTACTATTCTATATTTTATTATAAATATAAAAAAAATTGTATATTATATAATATGGTTTGGTTTATTAAAATGTATTCAGAGTATGTATATTAAAAGATAGTTTGCTTGCTTGTATACAGCTAGGTAGAGGTATAGGTAACGTGTCTATTAAACTTTGCTTGGGGTTTGCTATACGGGATACCAAAGGGGACGTGAGATGTGTGCTAATATAGGGTCAAGGGTCATACGCAGATTTGCTCTCTCTCTCTCTCTCTCTCTCTCTCTCTCTCTCTCTCTCTCTCTCTGTCTCTCTCTCTGTCTCTCTCTCTGTCTCTCTCTCTCTATTTCTCTCTCTCTCTCTCTCTCTCTCTCTCTCTCTCTCTCTCTCTCTCTCTCTCTCTCTCTCTCTCTCTCTCTCTCTCTCTCTCTCTCTCTCTCTCTCTCTCTCCTCTTCCCTTATGTTTTCAAATCGATTCCCTAAATCATAAAATAAGACATTTAACACTAAAAAATAACAGTTTATTTGAAAACTTCTTGTTTGCAATACGTAGCATATAAAAACATAGTGTAACGTATATATATATATATGAATAAATTTAACTTCTATTTTTTTTTATACAGTATATAGTATTTTATAAATTTAAGTTTAGGTTTTGAAAACCAATTTTCTATAAATACCTATTGGTTTTAAAACAATACTATTTAATGGTAAAATTATTGAATACTTTTTAACCTGCGGAATTTATTGGTTTGAACTTTTTAACATGTTGAATTTCATTCTCTCTCTCTCTCTCTCTCTCTCTCTCTCTCTCTCTCTCTCTCTCTCTCTCTCTCTCTCTCTCTTATATTTTGCTTAGTAATTTTTATCTGAGTTTTCAGAAAACAGAAATCAATAATAATATGATAAAAAATATTGTCTGGCGAAAAAAAAAAATCTAAAGTAATAAAGTGTCAACTGCAGAAAACAAAACTTCAAAGAAAAACGTAATAAAATATATAAATGAGAATATTCATATTAGTTTCAATAGTTACAGGCTATTAGGATATTTTATTTTGTAGCTGTCCTATACATTGTAAGTTCATATACCTATAATTATAATATTCATATAGTCTGAACAACGAACTAAAACTCAGGTACAAAAAAATTTAGTTTTAACATGCAGCCATGGTTATGCAAAACAAAGAGAGGCAACACATCTTCCTCTTTTTTTCTTGGTTTGCAAAATTTGCATTTCATAATAAAATTTAAGAATGCACGTTTTCAAATGTTAATCATAATAAAACGTTTCTGCAAGACTTCAATGTTCTAATTATTATATCTATACCTATTTATCTCATTTTTATGCATTGATGCACCGCCTGAAACTATACTTTTTGAATGTGACAGCCTGACAGGTATTAAAGGTTAATTTATTGTTGACAATCATGGCTCTCAGGCAAAAAGGGTACTAAATGCTTGAGTAAGTTGATACACACCTTATTATACATTATATTTTGGACCATGTATTAAGCACCACAAACATGGAGACAAAGCGCAAGGATGTGCAAGGGGTCTATAGCTCAATGCAGCAATATTTATGCATAATATCATAATTTATGCTATATCGTTTAGCGATTATATAACATAAATATATTGTAGTTAAGATCTTTAGTATAATTATTTATATTACTCCAAAATAGCAACATTTGTGCTCTACAATATAGCAATTAAGTAATTTATTTTGTGCGTACATGAAACTATGCATAAAACTTGAGAAATATGTATAAAAAATAATTCGAGGAAACTTTAAAATATTGCGAGAATTCATGGAAAACCAATAGTTATCAGAATATCCTAAAGTTTTGAATCTCAATTGCCGTACAATGGCTGTTCAGTCCTGCCAGTTATAATAAAGTTTGTTCATTTGTATACTCGTGAGAACGTTGTTCATACAAAACATAACTATGTAAAACTTTTTCTAAAATGTTTTCAACAATCACGGCTACGTTTACAATTCACGCTTACGTAATAATATCGTGTACACACTAAAATATAAGCTTGAAAATCTTGTACACAGTTTGTGGAATCAACGGTTATGACGTGACTAAATGTTGATATTTCAACAATAAAAACGTTAGTGACGTCACAAGCGTTGATATTAAATAGAAAAATCGTATAGATTTGTAACTGCCAAGTTTAAAGTTTATTCCATTGTGATTCTAACGCTTGTGACGTCTTTTACGCTTTTATCGTTAGATTGTCAACGTTTAGTGACGTCATAAACCGTTGATTTTACAATACTTAAAGCATTGCAAAACTGTGTACAAGATTTTCAACTTCTTTTTTTAGTGTGCATGTTTTCTTTTTAATAAGTAAGAAATCTGCACAGCTAACAGAAGTGACTGAAAACACAATAATTATCTCTGTCTTGGGGCCTCATTTTAGAACTTCAGAAAGTTACTATTTCAAATTTGGTTCTTGATCATAATGACATCACAAAATCTTGAATTTCAAAAGCCTGAAGTATATTATAGTTCTGTGTTCAAAGCCACCCTGGTTTACTGTATACTTTTTCATACTTACTATTCTAATAATAGTTGTTCAGAAGAATCATATTTAATATTTAAATAAATTATTTTGTTTATTAAATTTCATTCTTGTTTAATTAAATAATATAAAATAAAATTTAATTATAATTTCAGTGACATATATATAAAAAGCAATCTCCGAGGAGGTAAACTTTTACTATGTAAGAAATAAACGTCGCTCTTTCAAATTAAACTTGCTTTACAATTCTACTTTATTATTTTACTATTTTAATATTTCATCTTCACTATATTTATTAATATTTCTTTACTTCTAAACTATAATAATTATAAAAGTTCACAATTTCTTACAACTTCTATAGGATGAAAGCTATAGTCAACATTTCTTACAAAATAATAGTACAGAAAATAGAAAACACGGGAAAAAAATCTACCTTATAACAACTACAGTGTTTGGGTCCAACACCATTTTAGATAAACTCAAACCGATCACGAACACTTAAAGCCATAGACCATGACATAAAACAACATGTGCTTTTTAATGAATGAACACGAAATGGGATCTTCAAAACTGATGACAATTTTTATCAGAATGTTAATTAAGCTCTACGAGAGAGCGTGAAAATACTGTTTTAAGTATATGCAATTAGCGTATGACTATTCATGTTTCTGACGTCAGAAACATGCAAAAATTAGTAAGAAAGGTTGTGCAGGTTGCATAAATCGAAATTTTCTGATCACTGCTATTGAGCTACAGTTGCGTTTTGAGACAAACTAATGTAAGTAACATCAAGTGTTTTGTGATATAAATGATTATGTTTTATTTAATATTCTCTCAAACACGAACATTTCAAACTTTTTGCAAGTTCGAACACATTACGAACTGTTCGATCAAACTGTTTGTTAGTGTTTAAATATATCTATGCTGTTTAAACAAATATTCTTAAAATTAACAACCTCTTTTGTTTTAATTTTTTTATTTATACAGTATATTTTTTATAAATATTTATTAGAAATGGTTGAAAATCCATTTATTTTATACACTAATGTGCCAAATTTAATTATTAATTAAATAATTAATTTCACTTTTAATACCTAAAATGTATTTGCAATAGTGTTCGATTCAGTGTTCAAAATTTCAAACACTCAAAACTCAAAACCAGTGTTCGTTGGACACACTCTACCTGTTTTTTTTAAATAGATGAAATTTATAAAGCTGTACTATATTTTGTACAATAGGGTACCGGTGATACAAAAAAGCAATGAAAGAGATAATTTAAATTTGTTTTTTTAATCTATCATTTTTTTTTCTTTCGTTCCTCATTTTATTTTAAATGTAACGTTTCTATTTATTTTCACCATAATGTGCTACGTGAAAATTCAATGCTTTGCAGTGAAAAATTCATAATTTTGGTTACGTTAAAAATATTGCACCAAATGAATAGGCTATTATAGAAAAAGCTATAGTAACAAACATTTTTACTTTTATTACCTGAAAAAAAAATTCTGGCACTCATATTAAAATAAAATATGCCCTACATTTAGTTAACACTAATATTATTTTTTATTTAAATTAAATTTTAACTGTAGATTTCAATTCCATTACAAATAATATATATTTATTTAAATATTTTTACTCTGATTTTAATCAGCTATTTTTTTTTAAATGAATAAATAAATGAATAATTTTTACGCTATATAAAAATGTATTTTTAATTTTATTTTTAGTAACATATGTATAATATTATGTAAAACAAAATGTGAAGCGTGTATTAACATGTTTTTACATATATATGCCAGCACATGCCCAGCATATAAAAATATATTGTGTACTATTTAATTTTTATAATTATTTAAAAATATATTTATTCTATAAATGATTATTTAATAATATTTAATGTATGAAAAATAAGAGTTGTTCCAACTGTGAACAAATTTGAGGGAAAAAAAAAAAAAAAGCTTAAAAATTTTCCCTATGCATTGCAATTATTTTTAAATTGTTAAATTAATATATTATTTGTTAATTTAATATATTATTCCAATAGAATCATCAAAAAAAATGCTTGAAGTGTTACAACAATTTTATATAAACTTATTCTAAAATTATGAAAATGATTAAAGCCAAAAGCTTTGAAAACAAATTTATTCCTTAAAAATTTAGCAATACAAAACATAAAATATTTGAAGTAAAAATATTTATTTATATTTTTGATACAAAATATTTTAAAAATATACATACAGAAATGTTTTATTGCTCTTCTATTAGTCAAGCTTAGGTTGAATAGAAAATAAATAGAAAAAAAAAGTTTAAACTTTTTTCATTAAAAATAATTTATATCTTATAAATTTATGTTATAAATTTAACTTCAATAGTTTTAAAATATTGTGTACTATAAACTTTTTTGTAAAGTTTTTAGGCAAGTCATTTGTTAATGTAACATTTCTGATAAATGTCACGAGTTTCAGAGCATAAAGAAATAATAGATATGACACTTTCTTTCCATTTTTTTTTTGTATTCCTTAAAAAAAATAATAATAAAAAAAATATATATTTTTTTTGTTTGCCTATATTCATCACTGAAATTTTTTCAATTTTTTTTTTTTTTAGAAATATTATTGTGCAACGTAAAATAAAAATAAAAATTAATAATGTCCTAGAAGCCGGATTTTTTTGGGGAAAATTATGATAACGCCTGCAAGTTTGATAGCTAGGCTTTTTGCTTCACAATAAAAATAATATAATACTGGTACTTCATTGCTAAATTAAGCTTTGAAATAATATTTAAGTAAAGTGACAATAGGTTGTAATGCAGGTAAATAACTTACCATTTTTGCAGGTGCAGTCGCTATTTTCACCTAAAAATCCGGTCTCTAAATTTCTTAGTTTTAATAAAAAATTTGAAAAGAAGGGATAGGAATAAACTAGTAAAGGACTATAGAAAATATGTATGATATACACACAAAATGTATTCAATACATTTTTTTTTTATGTTTTTTTATGATTATTATTTATTTTTTTAGACTATCAGAGATGTAATTTGTTGTTATAGAATCAAAGTTGGTATTGGTAAATCAAATGATAGTCTCTCTAGGGTACGAGGCTTATATACGTGTAGAATATTCATGTAAGCTAAACAGCTGGGTATGAGATGAAGTATCAATAGTGGTGCCTCATACAGTTGCTGATATATAAATATGCATGACCGCTCTCACAGCTCGGTACAACCAAAGCAAAAAGAAACTTATGTAATTCACTGGACATTAACAGTAAGTCACTTTATAATTGTGTTTAAATTAAATAAATATGCATAGTTAGCGTTTTTTAAGGTGGTGAAAAATCAGCTACTGCGCGATTTGACTCAAAAATTGCAAAAAGAGAAAACATCTAAAAAGTTGCACAATAATAAATAAATTATAGGATTAATTGAAGTTGATAAATATGTTGCTAAAAATAGGCTAGCAAAATGATTTCGTATTTATTTTTGTCCGTGTATGACATGGCTCATGTAAAAAAAAAAGAAAAAAAAAGTTGAGATGAGAAATTTCTGTTTAAATTTTATCCCTACGCGTTGGGTACTTTTTTTAAAAATTCACCAAAAGTTTGAATTCTTTGTATTTGGTCAAAGATGTGATAAAAAATGAACAATATTTACGAAAACAAGTTTATGTCAAGTAATTGTTATTTCTTTGGTTCCTTCTACAATAAATCTATATGTATTATATATACGTTAGTTTTTGCATACAGTATCTTATTGCTAGGAAAATAACTTAAGTAATAAAATGTTGTAATAATTTTGCCAAGACTTTTACATATTATATGATTTATTAGCTGTCAAGATTAAAGATACCTACTGTATATTATATAAAATTTGTGTTAAAGAATTTGTAGAAAGTATTCGACGTTATAGTGACACATTTTTACCCCAAGCTGTGAATATGACCGAGATGCAAAAATATCACGCAGATGATTTAATTATATGGCGAAAATATAAAAGATTACAAATATTATTGAACATTTTATTTCACATAAAATTATCAAAATTCATCGAATCACTCAAATGAAGAAAAATAGTTAGTATACAATATTCGACGAGAGAAAAAGGAAAAACTCATATGAAAATTTAAAATTTCAGGTTATTTGATTTATATAATCTTTAAGGTGACTATTTATATAATTTGCTATTATGATCAATAAAGAAACTGAAGCTACAGATCATTGTAATCCCTCTTACTTGAAAGGATTTGTACTGGCCTACCCCGAAAGGGATTATGGCGTCATGATACTTTAATAGATTTATAATAATTGGATTAACAGTCACATTATGTATGTGTTTGGTGTGCATATGCTGTACTGTTCTTCCATCACTCTATTTATAAATTATATGTGTTTAAGAGTGTAAAGGCCGACGCAGCCGTCAGTCGGTCTTTTTGCGACAAGGACCGTTAGAGTGCGCTAGAGTTAGGATTGGTCTAACTTTTTGCGCTAAGCCAATCAGGAGCCAGCGATAGTTGTCGCACGGTTATCGCTCAAGCAGCGATTGACGGCTGCTTCGGCCTTAACAAATTAAAAAATATTATATTGACTGTGTGAACGTGGACTCCATTGCCATGAAGTACAAAATACAATTTTGTTTTACTGTGCATTTATCAGCTTTCTTTTTTTTTTTTTTTTTTTTTTGTCATTTGTTTTATACTTAAAAAGAAACAAATTCAAAAATTCCAAATTTATTTGTATTGAAATTATAAACGTAATTATTTATAATTATACTTTCAACTATATCTTTGTATCCCCCTCCACCTCCATTGAATGTAGATTTATTTATCATAGCTTTGTAATTAATTTTCTGAATACTTAAACATTTACACTATTTTTTCACCTGAACCCCGTAGGTATAATTGAAATAGATTTATAAATGAATTGTTTCACGTTACAAACATATGAAAGTATGATATGTGTTGTGTTTGTGTGTAAACAACAATATTACGAGTACAGCAATGTGTAAGTCAATAAATTATTATTATTATTTGGATTGTTTGATACACGATATTTACTAACCTAAAAGTGAGTATTAATATTTCAAGTGTACAGGAGAAATGGTTTTTATTAGTATGACGTCAGCATAAATACTTTTTAATTATAAACTCCATGCTTTGTAATGTAATTTTAAATAAACAAATATTTAATCAATTATAACAATTAAAGGAGTAGGTGATTGGCTGATATCTCACAAACTGAATGTCGCGAAACATAACATAAAAAAAACACACGATGAAATGTTACTTAAAGTAAAAAATAATTTTTTTTTTTTAATGTCAAACATATGCAAAAACGATCAAATATTAAAATTGTTCCACTTAAAAGATAACATGTAAATGTGAAATTTTAAATTTTAGTGCCAAGTCAGAAAAAAAAAAAAAAAAAAAAAAAAAAACTTTTACTCATTGGAACAGGAAAGTAAAACTCTAAATATTTAAAATTTTAGGCGGTTGTTTCAAATGACGAAATTGAAATTTTAAAATGCCGTTACTCCGATGGAGCCTTGCGTTAATTATATTAATGTCTCTTCTATATCTGATGGTAGCAGTCCCTTTTCTACAAAGTTTCGACCTTAAATTTTCACATGATATAAAAATAGCAGAGCTAACATTTTGTACTTTAGCTTCAGATATATATATATATGAGATATAATTACAAATCCTTGAGTATTATTTAAAATCATATTTGAAATTTTTGAAGAAAACGCTAAAAAGAGTGTGTTTCAAATTTTATAGAAGCTTTTAAATTTAGTAAAACTCGTATAGCTTTTTAGGTTGTTTTTAATCAATGATTTTAGAAAAGTATGATAATATTTCATTTGATATTTTGATGGATTAATTGACAATATGTTGGATTGCGTTAGAAAATCATACAGGTAGCGTGAAAAAATGCGGGAGATTTCTAATTGTCTATCTTTTTACAGTGCAGTATTATTATCACTTTTTTCTTCCTTTTTTTATTCTTCCTTTTTTTTCTTCGCTTTTTTTCTTCCCTTTTTTTCTTCCCTTTTTTTTTTTTTTTTTTTTTTGTTATAGTTCTCTTGTATCTACGAACGTTAGAAATGAAAATTAAGCAGACAATGGTTATTCAGTTATGCAATAATAAAAATTAGAATTTGTCATCAACAGTAACTTTTATTTTAAAAAACTGCATAATGATGCATAAAAGTTGCATTTTCAACGTAACAGTTGACAATAATCATAATAATCGTTGATATTTTGTGCAACACAAAGCCAGCAAGCAAGCAAGCAAGGATTAAATTCCTTCAACTTATTTTGTCTTGCTACACAACGCCTACTGCAGTAAAAATTTACAATGGAGAAAACCTCAACGTTTAAAGTATAAATAAAAAAACGAAAAGCTTAAGTTGAAAGCTTTTAATGCATTTTTTTTATATGAAAAAAAAAAAAAAAAAAAAAAAAAAAAAAAAGGTTAAACAGCAATTTACATTTTATTAAAGTTGAAGTATTTTATTTTTCAATTATTTCTTGAAAGCATTATTTTCATTCCTTTTTTTTTTTTTTATTATAATTTTTTTTCTATAAAATGTAAAGATCTTTGTTAAAATTATTATTATAAAATACACTGAATTATGTATAAAAAAAACACTCTGCAATTATTTCCATTAATTAGATTAAGTAATTAATATTTTTTTTTACGGTATGTTTATTTTTAAAGTTGAATTATCAATGAATGAATAAAACACAACAATGGAATGCTATACAGTAAACCAACATACATATTTTTTTCATATATATTAAGTAATCAGAATACAGTGCGGTTTTGTTTTTAATATATCTCAAAATTAATTCCATAACTTTGTTTTACTCTCAATTAAAGTCCCTATATATACCAAGTATTTTGAACCAATTATTTCTGCGTATATTTTTGAAAACCTCACTAAAATAACATGCATTTAAATAGTATAATCGTGACCTCTCAACAATGACAACAAATCATAGAAATTTCTTATGAGGCTGAAATACTGTACTTGGTACTTTCTAGAGTACTTTACACTGAATTATTTGGATTATATGATTTAAAATACGAGCTGCTACCTGAACTGCTATATTATTGTCCCCACTGATGAGCACAAACTCGCCCACAAATCAATGGGGTATCAATGTGATCAGATAATCATATTATTTTTTTCTTTATTATTCTGATAGTATGTAAAGTAAATAAAAATTGTAAACATTTTTATAAAATCGTTCAAATAGTGGATTCATCAAAGTTATTAAATGTTAACGAATATAATTTGTTACCAGTCTAAAACTAAAATCATATGTATAGCTGGAAGTCAAAATGCTGTAATTGCTACGTTTTTAACGTTGAAATCATATAACATATCGTACATATACGTTTGCCTAACATAGATAAGAGAAGTTCTATATTTCCCGTACGTGATTTCAAGTAAATACAGGAGCACCTATTTTTTTTACTAATACTTCAGTCGCTTTATTTTAATCCTAATTTCAACTTATTCCCATCTCCAGGACATTATTTCATTCCTGACACTAATCAGTGACCAAGCCAAGCAGTAAAAAGCCTAGTTTGTATTGTTCCTGCCACGTTTAAGACTACCATTCCATTAAAGCCCTTGTCAACTTTTTTTTTCATCATTTAGAATACTAGATTGATAATTACCATATCTTAATATCTATGAATTAGACACCATCACGTTGATTTTTTATTTATTTTTGTTTATTTTCCTTTTTGCGGTTATATCACGTATCTGAGGTCACAATGTACAATCACAGTCACCGCCTGGTCACGTGATGAATTTAAGCCCCTCCTTCAAGTTCTTTACCCCTATCATGGCCCCATCGGTACATTGTGACGTCAGATACGTGATATAACCGCAAAAAGAAAAATAAACGAAAATAAATACAAAATCAACGTGATGGTGTCTAATTCATGGATATTAAGATTAAGGTATGGTAATTATCAGTCTAGTATTCTAAATGATAAAAAAAGTAAGTTGACAAGGGCTTTAAGTCTAGTTATCAATAATTAGAATTATGTATACCTGAAATGACAAAATAAATAAAATAAATAATAAAAACTACTTACGTACTCTAAAATTTTTCGGTATCGTTTCAAGCAAGTGAAAACATCTTCTGAAACAAAAAGACCAAAACATTGAATTAACGGTAGAATACAGTGATTATTTGGGCTAATTATCATATTATTTTGTAATTTTTTTTGTTTATAATCTTAAATCAAGAAGACGATGTATTGTTTTTAAATATAGATTGCCTATGTGAGTCAGTCAGTTATTATTTTATTTAGTAATTTGTTTAATAATAAAAAAAATTTTAAATGTATTGCTTATATTGATATCAAAGTAATGTATAATGAATACGTTAAATTTAATTCAACAAAATGATAGTCAAAATCGATCATAGCGCACAAAATCTATCATTTGCCATGCTTAAAAATTCATAACTTTTTTTTTCACCAAATAAATATTACAAAATTCATTCAAAATATCTTTCAACTTTATATAAATCCATTGCTCAAATTTTGTATTGTTATTTATTTTTAGGCCCTGAACCCTACCTTTAAAAGAAAATCTGTACGAAAAAAAATCGCAATAATTATGCTAGTTCAACGCAGTAAAATTTATGCTTAACATCATAGTTTATGCTATATATTGTACATTGATTATACATTATACTACATAACATAATAGTTAACATGTTCAGCATAATTACTTATGTTATTACAAAATATCCACATTTGTGCTCTACAATATAGCAAGTGTTCAATGTAGCAACATAATGTATGCTGTATTGTACAGTGATTATACTACATAACATAATAGTTAACATGTTCAGCATAATTACTTATCTTATTACAAAATAACAACATTTGTGCTCTACAATATAGCAAGTGTTCAATGTAGCAACATAATGTATGCTATATTGTACAGTGATTATACTACATAGCATAATAGTTAACATGTTCAGCATAATTATACTTATGTTATTTCAAAATAACAACATTTGTGCTCTACAATATAGCAAGTGTTCAATGTAGCAACATAATGTATGCTATATTGTACAGTGATTATACTACATAGCATAATAGTTAACATGTTCAGCATAATTACTTATGTTATTACAAAATAACAACATTTGTGCTCTACAATATAGCAAGTGTTCAATGTAGCAACATAATGTATGCTATATTGTACAGTGATTATACTACATAACATAATAGTTAACATGTTCAGCATAATTACTTATGTTATTACAAAATATCCACATTTGTGCTCTACAATATAGCAAGTGTTCAATGTATCAACATAATGTATGCTATATTGTACAGTGATTATACTACATAGCATAATAGTTAACATGTTCAGCATAATTACTTATGTTATTACAAAATAACAACATTTGTGCTCTACAATATAGCAAGTGTTCAATGTAGCAACATAATGTATGCTATATTGTACAGTGATTATACTACATAACATAATAGTTAACATGTTCAGCATAATTACTTATGTTATTACAAAATATCCACATTTGTGCTCTACAATATAGCAAGTGTTCAATGTATCAACATAATGTATGCTATATTGTACAGTGATTATACTACATAGCATAATAGTTAACATGTTCAGCATAATTACTTATGTTATTACAAAATAACAACATTTGTGCTCTACAACGGAACAAATATTCAATGCATCATAAATCACGTAATTTTTTTCTCTGTGTAGAAAAAGAAAAAGAAAAAGGATTTATATAATACAAAGTTAATTTTCTAGTTTGTGCAATGACAAATAAAGTGATTGTAAACCAAATGTAATTACGTCGTATGTAAGGTGTGATTTGTGGTTCAAGTGCAGCTCAAGTGCACTTCTGTAGAGACACAATACAAGTGCTTGCACTAACTTGACACAATGTTGCCGAGATAAGGTACCGGCTTTACAAATGCATTTGCTATCACAACGTCACACCATGTCCATGTTAATTACACAAAAGATTAATTAATTACACTGGAAAACTTTGAAACCATTTCTTTATTTTTATTAAAGTCACAGAACAAAAAAAATTGTCTAATATCCTAACATACCTAAATATCAACGTCGATTTCGACAGAGTTATTTATTTATTTTTAATTAACAAAATGGCAGATGCGGTTTTATGACGTCACAGTTCACTGGTTCACGCACGTGAAAACAAGTGAGCT
The DNA here is from genome assembly GCA_949318235.1 of Ecdyonurus torrentis. NCBI lineage: Eukaryota > Metazoa > Arthropoda > Insecta > Ephemeroptera > Heptageniidae > Ecdyonurus > Ecdyonurus torrentis. The sequence goes on from OX439129.1 coordinate 6,788,119, forward strand.
GTGCTGTGACTTTATAAAACCAAATCTACTATTTCGTGTATGGTAAATAAACTAGAAAGGTGTTGTACGCCTTTAAAACGTGAACAAAACTGAATTTTACGTGAGGACGTTCTTTAAACGTTATAAATTAAGGTATTCTATTTATTTCTAATGTTAGAAAAATGACTTTTTATTTAAATATTCTAGAATTTGTAAAGATTCAAACACACAAATAAAAAGAAGAGCTGAAAATAGTGATTAAATTTTTTTTAATTATTAACTTATCATTAATTTACAAAATTGTTTAACGTTTACAATACAACTTTAAAAAAAAATAGTAATAAATAAAAAAAAAGCTATCTTATATTCATCAAATCAATTATTGGGCCCCTCAAGACACGATAAACTCAGTTGTCAGACAACATGCGACATAATATTGCAGCACACGTTAAAACAATTCAACCATCAAAATTCAAAACCAATACAGTTTCTTTACATTTTATTACTTTTAAAATAATCACACAAAATTAATATTTAAATAATATTTATAAATAAAAAATATAGTAATTATGTTAAAAATATAGCCAAATAGGGTCTGGATTTTCTAGTATCACTAAAAAAAAAAAATTTAACATTTAAAATTATTCACAGAATATCCATCAAAATAAATCATATAAATGAAAACTCCAATAATTCAAGTTAAAAATAAAACATTGAAATGAAACGTTTTAATATGTTACATTAATGATAATCATTGAAAATTTTAATAAAAATATGACAATCATTTTTATGACATTTATAAAAGCAACAAAAAAAAAAAAAAAAAAAAAAAAAAAAAAAAAAAAAACTGCATTCTTGAAAACATAATAATTTGTATTACAAACATTCAGGTTAAGTAGGTAATTACTACACGTGTACTTCAGTTCTAAATGCAGGAATGCATACATATAATTAATTTTAAAATAACTTTATTTATTGCAACTTTAATTTGTAAACTATTTCTATTACGTACAAAGCAAAACAATCCAATATATTATGTATCAAAATATTGTTAACAATAATTGGAAACTTTTGTTTATTTTCATAGCAATTAAAGTATACTCTTATATATATAAATATTTTGTGTTGTACAGTTTTGTTGGCTCATGTAGCAAAATAAAATCACCAGCAACTACTCTTTAATTTAACACAATTTGTGTGGAACAAAAAAAAAAAAGAAAAAAAAAAAAAGAAAAAAAAAAAAAAACGTACACCATATTTACGCTCTATGTATATAATTTAAAACGCAAACTTGGTGTCATTATGTACACTTTTTGTACAGTAAAGTACAGTATGTATATATTTATATAAAATTACGGTAAAAAAAATTGTATGCTTAAATAACAATATTTTCGTGTTTGAGTGAATTTTACGCAACATTTTAAAATCAATATTTTAATTTATGGTTTATGATTTCATTGTAATGTTTATATTTTTTATCGATCAATTTATGTAAATACAGGGTAAAAAAACAAAACAGGTTAAAGAATTTATAATTTAAATTCAAGTCAAACAACAATAATTTAAAAATGGATATGATGTAAAGATTGAAAGAAAGTTTATTACATGTTCATATTTGATTTAAAAAAATGAAATAATAAATACAATAATTAGAGCATAAATTAAATGGTTATTAATGAGAATAATAATTAATGCTGATACCAGATAATACAAATACAAATGGTACCAATAAAGTTTGTTCTCCGATAGGCATCAATACTGACATTGGCATTTTATGTAAAGCTAAAAAGCGGAAAAGGAAGTGCCGGAAAAGGAAACCACGTGATGTTAAAAGTGGGAGGAGCTCAGACCTAGCTTGCTGCTACTGACATTTTATGTAAACCTATAAAAACAGGAAAAGGAAGTGCCGGAAGCGGAAATCACGTGACAGTAAAAGTGGGAGAAAACTTCGCAGTAGCAGCAAGCTAGGTCTGAGCTCCTCCCACTTTTAACATCACGTGGTTTCCTTTTCCGGCACTTCCTTTTCCGCTTATTAGCTTTACGTAAAATGTCACTGCAAAGTTTTCTCCCACTTTTACTGTCACGTGATTTCCGCTTCCGGCACTTCCTTTTCCTGTTTTTATAGGTTTACATAAAATATCAGTAAGATATTTCAGTTTGAAAGTCTTGTAACCAATAGGAATATATGTACACGTCAATTCAATGTGCGCTGAAAACGGTACGGGAACCTTAATTTACTATACATTTTACGGACCTTTATATTAGACATCCGAAAAAAAAAATCAGCTTAAAATTTAAATCAGTTTTAAGTTGATCGATTAATCGGTTTGAGTATTTTGGATAGATCTAAAAATAAATAACAAAATATCGAATTGAAAATTTTCAATTTTTGAATTGTATAATCAACAAAGGGTTCCATGTTATACGTTAAAAGTTAAATAATCGTAAACTAATATTTCTAATTTCGGTTTCAAAAGTAATAGAAGAAACATATGTTTAATTAAATTTTAACGTTATGTATTATTATGTAATGCAATCCCCCCCCCCCCCCTCTGATTTTCAATTTTTTTTTTTTTTTTTTTTTTTTGTTCACTTAAAAAAAATGCAGTATTTAACGGATCCATTTTAATGACGCATTACATTAAGCTAATAAAATAGTTTTAAACAAAATATTATCGAGTGATGAGAAGCATTAGACATTTTAATATAGATGATATAATGTGCCATAAAGTAGATTAATAACAAAACATTACTGATCGCAATAATAAATTGAAGTAAATAAATTATTAGGAATATTATTCACATTCAATGCAGGATTTTATTGTCAAATTTTTATCATACATACTCTTGTGTTAGTAAATAAATTTAAAATTTTACTACTCTTTGGTGGGTCTTATAACTAGAATAAAAAAAAAAAACTTTTTTTTTTTTTTTGAAACATCATAATTTATGTAAATCGATTTCAATATATATATTTTTTTTTACTGAATAAAATACGAATAAAAATGTAAACATAGTACAGTAATAAATTGAGAAGTATATTATAGAAACGAAATAAAAACATTATTTTGATTATACTAAGCGAGTTTTACTGCAATAAACTTATAAATCTGCAAGAACAATAACTTGGAAAAATATATCATTGTGCTTTTTTTATACAACTTTTACCTTTTTTTTTGTACGTACAGTATATAACCACTTATCTTCAAAATATATGCATCATGAAATACAATACTTTTGATGTTACAATGGTTTTGGATTGTATTATTATGATTGACTATTAACGGTATAAAAATATGATGAAGCGTGATTAGAGAAACACTTTTCTATGTATCCATAGTCCAGAAGAATATTTCCTTAAAGGAATAGACCAGAAGAAAACACAAGCATTTATATCACGAAACACTTGTCTTACATAAATAACTTTAGTTTGGCTCAACTGTAGCTCTATAGCAGTGATAAGAAAAGTTCGATTTATACAACCCGCACAACATTTTTTTACTAATTTTTGGCATGTTTCTGACGTCATAAACATGAACAGTCACGCAAATTGCATACTTTACAGTATTTTCACGCTCCCTCGTGGGGCTACATTAACATTCTGGTAAAAATTGTCATCAGTTTTGAAGATCCCATTTCGTGTCTGTTTATTAAAATTTACATGTTATATCAAGTGTTTTGTGATATAAATGCTTACGTGTTTTTCTGGTCTATTCCTGTAAATACACAGTCCAGCATTCATCATGACTGCCTGGAAAAACCATGGAAACTATAGATAGGTTGAACGGTGCTGTCACATCAATCATTCACTTTTGAATATTATGTGGATGTCATTGAATGCAACTGTTATTTTTCTATATTATTATTGTTTATAGTATCAATTTCAAACCCTAATATTAATTTGATTGAACAATATGTTATTGAAATTTACTTCCAAAACTTCCACTATTTTACCAAGTTATAAATATAAGAAGTTTATGATGTGTAACAACTTTGTTTTTAATTTTTTGATTGGCGCCAGAAAGATGCAAAAACATATACTGTATTACGTACAAAATATTCTACAAAGAAATTTGTTTTTACCAATTTTATAGTCTAGTAAAAGTTAATTTTATCACGGCTAAGTTTTGTTCTAACATGATTTATTTCTCGAGGTTTTACTATGTTTTTTTTTTTACATGGTATTTTTATTACGTGGAACAACCATTAATTTTTCTTTTTCTTATTTACATACATTTTATATCCTCACTTTATTAATGTTTTTCTTATCTTTTTATAACAAAGTCTTCGGTTCAAACCTTAGACATGGTATTATAACGTGTAATAAAAAATCTGCAAATTTTTATTGCACTAATATTTTCTTTCTTATTTAAAATTAGTCTATATTTTAATAATGCTTAGTTTTTTCTATACTGATGTAATATGATATGATTTATTGTGTAGTATAATTATTAAAAAAAAAACATTTTCTTTTTTTTTCTTTTTTTTTTCAAATTTTTTTTTTTTTTTTATTATTTTTTCTTTTAATTTTCAGCCTTTTTCACATCAATATCCAAAACAATTTCCACTTATAATGTTATAAATTAATGTTTATATAATAAAAAAAAAATCTGTATATATTCATAAAATATTCACAATTTTTTTGTTTGTTTATTTATTATTGTATAATTTAACCATAAATCAAAATATTTTGACATTGCATGATATTTTTAATAAATAACTCCTAATGGAAGGTAATATTGTTTGGTATTTCAATTAATGCAATAACTATCATTAATCATAAGAGAAATTTAAATGCGGTTTTGCACCCGCGTACACACAAGCCTCGTGTGATTTATGCATCGTAATTACTATATTTCGATCTCACAGTTATATTGAGGTAACGTTCATGGTATTTATACAATTTAGTATTGTTATAGTCATAATTAATATGTTAATAAATTATGTAATTATGCTGCTTTTTTTATTTTGAAGTAATATTCTTTACTTTAGAATGATTGTAGTTATATAGATTGCATAAATAAATAAGTCATGGCGAGTAAAAACTTGATGAGGAGAGAGAGAGAGGAGAGAGAGAGAGATTGAAATGAAAAATTTAATAACACCTGAAAGAAAGTATAAATATTTGTTTAAAACTGATTGATAACTGCTATTTCTAAATACTGCTAAATACTGCATAAATCAAAAAAAAAAAAAAAATAGAAATAGACAAAAAAAAAATAGACATTCTTAACTTTTATATAAAATAACAATTATATAAATAATATTTTTCATTTATTTATTTATTTTTTTCTTCTTATTTTGTCATTATTTTATTTATATATAACAAAAATTAATGGATGTTAACGGCGTAACATAACAGTAATTTACAGGAAGTGTAGAAAAAGATACACTCTCACTAAATATTAATGTATCGTTAAAATTGAAAAAAAAAAAAAAAAAAAAAAAAAAAAAAGGAAGAAAAAAAGCGTTGGACTTAACAATATACGTATGCACTGAGGTATGCAGTGAGTCATTTTTGCGTGTTTTAAACCAATTTTTAAAAAATTGACAAATATTACATTAGTAACAGCTATTGTATCATATATAAGAATATTAGCGTGTTTGATTTTCAATTGTACTCAAGAGCATATTTTTTACAATTCCATGTAACTATTACTAACATTGTATGGAACTCAACAAACACTCATTTACATTTCTTCACCTAGCTGATATCAGTTACAAAAAATATGAATCGATTTCAAAGTAATAATGACTTAATTGCATTGCTCCATATTACATAACTCTAATGACACATATAAAAGTATATATGCTGTAAGTGTTACAGTATGAGCAGAGAAAGCTTGTTTTTGACAGGTAGGTGATATAACATACAGTGTAACATATGTGCCAACATGGCGTCTGCCCGCAACAACCGCCGTCACTCACCTGTCATTTGTTTTCACTAAATATAAAATATATACATATATATTGAGAAAGGGGATTCACCGGTTTTTTTTTAACCCTTGTTTGACACAAGCTTCATACACTCAATCATGCCAGCCAAATTTTATAAAATGTTATTAAAAAAAAACATCACTGTGTATATATAATAATTTATTTACCTGTCACATTGTTATGTGTCACACCTTTTGGTCTTTTTATATATGAAAAACGAGTGCAAAGTATTTTTATAAATTCTGTATTGAATAAGGCGTTAGCATTTTATTTTAAAGCGTACTTTCAAGAACACGATGATAATTTTAATATTAAACTTCTTTTTTTTTTAATTGACAAAAAAAATCCTCACTTCAAAACATTCAATCAAAATGATAAAGTTCTTGTCAAAGAACCATAAATATATTTAAATATATTTTAAACGAACAATACGATGTGTATTGTATACGATTGAAGGAAAGAGAGAAATAAAGAAATTTTGAATCATACATACACTTACTTTATCCCTCAATCTTTCTGTACACTCTAAATTTGCGGGGTTAAAAAAAGCTGTAAAAATCATTGAACTTTTTTTTTTTTTTTTTTTTTTTTTTTTTTTTTTTAGTCAATCATAATCTAGAGCGATCTCCACATTATTGTATTATAAAATTATACGTGTGTTTTCTGACATAGTATATTATTCCATAAATATATGAATGCAATTGATTGACTAATAAAGGAACAGCTTGTTTTGAGGCTGACTATGCGATTTCGCTCACATCTGCTTGACTGTTGGTAGGTATTAAACGCTTCTTAAGATATTGTTTCTCAGCAAAAACGTAAACAAGCATCGTATACATACATAAGATGTATGTATGATACATAATACGAGACTACATGATATCATGAAATCCATGCAATAGAAATTGTAAAGATCTTACCTACTTTCCTACTTTACAAGTTTTCTACCCAATTTGTGAGGTTACAGAATGGTTAAGGGAAATAATACAGCCCCATCTTTTTATTTATCATTGAGAGAATTTTATTTTTAGATCTCCTTATACACATTATTATTTAAAACATTCTCTATATAATTATGTCGTTTAAAGCCAAAAAAATTGTGTCAAACAGCATATCAGATATATTTTCATTTTTTTTTTTTTTTTTTTTTTTTACACACAACAATAAAAAAATGTTACGATTGAATTTCTAACGACTCTTATTACTGGTAGATTTCACTTACTCATTATTATTGTCATTTTCACTTTTGCATTATTCTGTTGTAAAATTCATGTTTATCAGTTCTATATAAAGTAGACTTCATTTTCAAATTTATGCTAGAAGTTTTGTTATTGTTGGTAACTGCCCATGTTGAATATTTTTCACGTTTCAGTTCATCAAAAAAATAATTTGCTCAAGACAATTATGGATTTTTTTAGAACTACCATTAAACATTTTTATCATATATTTGAAAATTTTTATTTCTTTAAAAGAAGAGGTTGACGGCTTGGACTGGAAATAATTATTTTTATTTTCACAATAATTCTTTGCACATATGCTTTATTTCCAGCAAAATAAACATTATAATTTTCAAATGAAATTGAGTAAATTATTTTTTTTTTCTGAAAAAAGTTTTAATAATATTTTTAATTTTTAAAAAACTATAATTTAACTAAAAATTGCCGCTAAATTTGAATTTTCACATTTACATGTTATCTTTAAAGTTGAATAACTTAAATATTTGATCGTGTTTTCACATGTTTGACGTATCTAGACTTTTAAGTAACATTTCATCTTTACTTTGTATTATTATTATAATTCACGACCGTCTAGTTTGCGAAATGACAGTCGATCAAATACTCCATTAATTACAATCAACAAAATAATAAACGGAATGAAAAGTATGAAATTTACGTGACTATATGTTTCTGACGTCAGAAACATGCAAAAATTAGTAAAAAATGTTGTGCGGGTTGCATTAATCAAAATTTTCTGATCACTGCTACGGAGCTACAGTTGGTTTTTGAGACAAACAAAAGTTATTTAATTATGTAAGTCTCATCAAGTGTTTTGTGATATAAATGCTAATATTTTCTTCTGGTCTATTTTTTTTTTTTTTTTTATAAACATTTAAAGATATTTTTTCAAGGTATTGTTTCAGTCTCCGGAAACTTAAACTTCAATTTTTTATATACGACCAACATTTTGAAACTAATAATCATATATCTATAATAATAAATTTACATTTATTTATTTTATTTGCTTGTGGTTCAAATATAGATATTTTCATGACAATGTCAGCTACAGATTTACCCTGTTATTTCAGTTTAATTATTTTAAAGTTTGCTTACAACCACACTTGTCTGCAGTGGTGACGAATGCAACAATAAAATGTATCATTTTATCACAATTTACTTCCACAATGCATTCACTTGCAAACCATTTGTTACGAAAACTCAATTTGTATATTGTGGTTTAAACTTAGCACAATATTGACAAATCTTTCTCACTGAGGTTAAATAAAAGAGAAGGTTATTTATGTGTGGGTACAATATGAGTAGAGGGGTTAGGCGGGTGCACTTCGAGGACCAAATAACATGGGTTTCCTATGGTAATGCATGTTAAATTCTGAAGGAGCCGCAGGAGCCAAAGGAGCCATTCTCCTGCCTCCTCAACTGTATAGTAAAATATACATATATTATACAGAATATAATATAGCGTTTACAATAGGTTATAATATATTATATTATTATTGTATTTAGACTATCATATTTATAATATATATATATAAATATATATATATTAGTAATATATAATTAAGCAATATATAAACGAGATATTTATTTTATATATTATTATGTGTATACGTTCTGTTAATGAAGAATGTATATATATATTATTTTTCTTTTATTTAAGAATTACTAACGCTTGCTTATATACAATGAATATATACGCTTTGTAATATACTTGCTATACCTGGATATAGAAATGTCATATTATACAAAATAACGTTTCAGCATCATATATCGTGTATAATCATTCTCGCTACGTCCGCATAATTATGTTTTCTCTTCTTGCTGTCGTATAAGAGAGTACTAGTAGTAATACTTTTACTATCATTATGTTCTCCTAATATTTTAATTTTATTAGTGTTATAAAAGAAGATTACAAAGTATGCGTCGCTGTATTACCTATACGCATGATCTTACATTAAAACAATATAATATAGAATATTCACACGACACAATCATTATAGTGTACAGTGTATTATATACATTATGTAATATCATATCCCACTTTTATATATGGTATGGATATTGCTATGCCGCTGCATGTACGGTATATGAATAACATATAGCAATATAAAAATAAAATATTTAAAGTATATATTATGATGTGTATACGTTCTGTTAATTATGATATTGTATATAATGTTTTTCTTTAGATTAAGTATTACTTACGTTGAGATACAATAACATTTTATACGAATTTTTCTTGCTATACCTATACAGTTTAAATGTTAAATACAAGGGTACGTCTTGGTATCATATATTGCATTATACTCGTATATAATTTCTTATTGAGTCAGCATAATTTTATTTCTCTTCTTGCTGTCGTATTCCAGAATACTTTGTAATACTTTTTTATAATATATATGTACTCCTAATATTTACTTTTATTTGTGTGGGTTATAAAATGCCATCAAAATAGTAAGTGTCGCTATAATAACTATACATGATCTTAGTGAATTATAAAAATATTTATTAATATGCTGACAACACATTCACAATAACATAGTGTGCAGAATAAATTATGTTTCCCGACTATTTTTTATATAATAATTTTTCAGTGCTAAGTATATTAAAATACAAATAATGTACAATATTTAATTGTTACTTTGTTAGAGAAAGAAGCATCATATATGTAACCACAGCATTATATTATATTAAAGCAAGGAGATCTCTCTCTCTCTCTCCTTCTATATCTCAGTGCATATTCTTATATGCATATTATAAGAATATATTTTATAAGGATAATATACTACATATGTGATTTTTTTTCCATCGCTTGCATATCATTTTGTAGATTGAGTGCATTACCTATAGCATTTTTGGTGTGTTTGTATATACAGTAACGTTATAGTTCTTCATTCTATTATAAATATTTTAGTATAGTATTATAACTTTTGTATATATAAAAATTATATTATTTCAAGACAAAAATCAAAATTTGGTAATATTTTAAGAAGTTACCTCTAACTTTTTAGCACATTAAAATCATATAGACATGTAATATATAGACACATAAGATATACATTGTACATAGTTTAATATATCACTTAGGTTATGTCTTGTAATACAATACAATATATATAATTATATATATATATATATATATATATATATATATATATATATATATATATATATATATATATATATATATATATATATATATATATATTTATATATATATATATATATATACACAGTAATAATTTATTTTTTTTACTAAAAAGTTAAATGTTATGTCGTTTCATATACTGCAGTCATTTAGTAATCAGTAAAATAACAATCTTTTTTGGAGCTGCAGCTTTCTCTTATCTTAAGTTACAATCTCTCTCTCTCTCTCTCTCTCTCTCTCTCTCTCTCTCTTTCTCTCTATTTTAGTCTTCTTTCAACGCAAATTCTTTCTATACATTTTACTTATAAATTTTGTTATATTTTCCCGCGCGCTCGCATTATATTATAATGTATAGTGCAATATACCAATACTTAAATACGTTTATATTATATATTATACTTATTTTTTCATTATATATTGCATTTTACACTTTTTATAATACTTCAGTGTATTTATGTTTTTCATGATAAGTAAAATCAAGTTTTGTTTATAAAATAAGTTAACAGTAACTTTGAATTTTATATTGCAAATTAAATCAATTTGAACATACGTTATACGCACATAATAGATTGCAGTGTATAATATTATAATTCTTAATTTATATGTTTAGTTAATTGATTTGTGCTCAGAAAAAGAAGCATTATATATTATGTAACTGCAGCATTATCTTATTATAGCACGATGCTCTCTCAATCTCTTTCTCTCTCTCCCGCCGCAAGTTCTTCGTACTTCGTATACATAACGTATGTAATTTTTCTTTCTCGCACTTGCATATTATAGCATAGTGCATGAGTGCAATACCCATAGTAGTTTAAATATTATTTTTTATTGTGTTCATTATTAAAAGTACACCTAAATCTTCATTATGTTATACAAGTTTTACTGTAAATAATTATATATATATATATATATATATATATATATATATATATATATATATATATATATATATATATATATATATATATATATATATATATATATATATAAATAAATAATATATCGACGGTCTCGCGGCTATTATATGTATCTCACAATCTCGCCGCGCCACACAAAATAGGTATCTCGAAATCTCGCCGCGACACACAAAGTAGGTCTGTGACTTCCTCGCGATGCGCAAAATATAGGTATTAGAAAATCTCGCCGTACGCAAAAATTAAGCATCAGACAATCTCGCGAGTAATTTTCCATATAACATGCTAAAAAAATTTAATATGTGACAAATTAAATTAAAAATAAATAACATTAATAATTGAAAATGTCTTATTTTTATTTTACTTAAAATATTTCTTTAGTAATTTTACAGAACCTTAAATTAAATAATAGATTATAATATTAGTAATAAATTATTATATTTTTTTTTTTAAGTTTGAAAATATAAATTTTTAAAACAAATTTCTAATGGTCTATATATTAAAATTTATATATTTTAAAATTACTATTAATTATTCGTAAAACTAAAGTAAAAAGACATTACTAAAAAAAGGTAGCGTAAAATATTTAAAAAATATATATTATTATTACATTTTATTCTATAAAAAATATTTACTTTTTAATTGATTTTTATTTTTTAAAAGTATTAAAAGCATTTTAACAAACAAAATATATTTACATTTCAATTATTTATGTAGAAAATTCTCTATGGCTCTGAGATACCTATTTTGTGTAAAATAGAGATACCTAATTTGTGCGTATGGCGAGATTTTCTAATACCTATATTGTGCGCATCGCGAGGAAGTCAGATACCTACTTTGTGTGTCGCGGCAAGATTGTGAGATACCTATTTTGTGTGGCGCGGCGAGATTGTGAGATAGATATAATAGCCGCGAGACCGTCGATATACGTATGTGTGTGTGTGTGTGGTGTATTATTTTAAGAACATAAGAGATGATAGTGTTTAACATCAATTCGTTAATCAGCATTGAAAGATGCTCTCTCTTTCTCTCTCTCTCCCTCCCTCTCTCTTTCTCTCAATCTTCAGCCAAGTTAAAAATCTGTCCTATATTATCTACGTATATGTATTTTTTGTTTTGAATATGTTAGTTTTTATTTTGCAATTGCATATAATACTACAATAAGTGTTTCATATAATTATAGTTTTACAATATATATATATATATATATATATATATATATATATATATATATATATATATATATATATATATATATATATATATATATATTTATTGTGTATAACATATTATAAACATACAAGTATTGTTTAAAAAAAAAAAAAAAAAGATAAGCACAAATGCATTTTTCCCGTATAATACATACACTTTAAATTAAAGCATTTAATGCAGATTTTATATTTCCCAATTTTTATTTTAGATATATATAAATAATACATAGTACGTACAACAGTCAATGCAAAGCTTAAAACATACTCGTATAAAAAGAATCTTGATGTAGTTTATATAGAACGAACTATTGTATGCAATAGTGCGTTCTATATAAACTACACACAACTTTTGAGCCAGCATCGAAAATTTTCCTTTGTTAACAACATCTAATCATGACGTCATTACCTGTTTATTACGTTTATATATGGTTGGTCATTGTCATTTCTTCGTTTAGAACTTTGGTCTGGATAAGAATGAATAAAACTTCACACACACACACAAAAAAGGTTTCATTCTCAATGCGACTCACTTTTAACGGCTCAAAAAACAAGATAAACCAATGAATGTTTCTTATTTTGTTGGTCAGTTAATCATTGTTTATGAACTTCACTATACTGTACAGAACAAGCTAATATATACTCTAATATGAAATTGTAAGTACATAATTTAAATGCTTAACATAATTGCTTGCTGAAAACTTCACTTGCATGTTTTCTTAGAATAACACCGCAGCAACATCTTATTTTACGTATATATGTTTCTATATCCATAAATAATTTATAAGGTCGTATGTGAGAGTACTTGTAGTAATACTTATGCGCATATTAAAATTACTCTTCATATGCACTTATACACTGATGATACTCACAACATCTTCTTATGCAGTTTCTTTTATTTTAGATATGTCGTCATATTATGTTAAATTAAGCATCCGGCTCTACACATTTTAAAATGCCTAGCAAATACATAAGCATGAGCATACTTCCAAAAAACTATTAGGGTATTCTATAACATTTTAATTCTTTCGTTTTTCAATGATGTTTTGTTGAATAGCATTTGTATATTTTTTTAATACAACGTTGAAATTGAAGAAAAAAAATAATTTTAATGACAAAATATGTCTATATTTTAAGTATGCAAATCTTAAATATGAAGATATGTTATTGATAATTTGCTACTAATAATTGTAACCATAAAAACGTTTGAAAATAAAGGTACGTAGAGTGTAATGTGATTATGTTTTTTTTTTTCGAAACACAACGTTTAATATTGTATGCTACCCGTTTAGTTTAAACGGCTACCCGTTTAGTTTAAACAGCTACCCGTTTAGTTTAAATGGCTACCCGTTTAATTTAAACGGCTACTCGTTTAGTTTAAACGACGATCCGTTTAGTTTGAACGGCTACTTTTGTAGTAAAAACAGCTACCCGTTTAATATAAACGGCTTTTTGTTTTTCCATCATTGCTTACTATACGCAGTACACCAGTAGTTTGGAGCCGGACCCTGACCCGATTCCTGCGAAAACCTAAATTTTTGGGCGGATCCTTTAGACCCGGTCACCAGACCCAACAAAAAGAAAGACTGGTCCCGGACCCGTCTAAAATATTTTTGGGTCCACGGACCCGGGTCCGGGACCAGTCTTTCTTTTTGTTGGGTCTGGTGACCGGGTCTAAAGGATCCGCCCAAAAATTTGGGTTTTCGCAGGAATCGGGTCAGGGTCCGGCTCCAATCCACTGGTATACTGCGTATAGTAAGCAATGATGGAAAAACAAAAAGCCGTTTATATTAAACGGGTAGCTGTTTTTACTACAAAAGTAGCCGTTCAAACTAAACGGATCGTCGTTTAAACTAAACGGGTAGCCGTTTAAATTAAACGGGTAGCCATTTAAACTAAACGGGTAGCCGTTTAAACTAAACGGGTAGCATACAATATTAAACGTTGTGTTTCGAAAAAAAAAAACATAATCACATTACACTCTACGTACCTTTATTTTCAAACGTTTTTATGGTTACAATTATTAGTAGCAAATTATCAATAACATATCTTCATATTTAAGATTTGCATACTTAAAATATAGACATATTTTGTCATTAAAATTATTTTTTTTCTTCAATTTCAACGTTGTATTAAAAAAATATACAAATGCTATTCAACAAAACATCATTGAAAAACGAAAGAATTAAAATGTTATAGAATACCCTAATAGTTTTTTGGAAGTATGCTCATGCTTATGTATTTGCTAGGCATTTTAAAATGTGTAGAGCCGGATGCTTAATTTAACATAATATGACGACATATCTAAAATAAAAGAAACTGCATAAGAAGATGTTGTGAGTATCATCAGTGTATAAGTGCATATGAAGAGTAATTTTAATATGCGCATAAGTATTACTACAAGTACTCTCACATACGACCTTATAAATTATTTATGGATATAGAAACATATATACGTAAAATAAGATGTTGCTGCGGTGTTATTCTAAGAAAACATGCAAGTGAAGTTTTCAGCAAGCAATTATGTTAAGCATTTAAATTATGTACTTACAATTTCATATTAGAGTATATATTAGCTTGTTCTGTACAGTATAGTGAAGTTCATAAACAATGATTAACTGACCAACAAAATAAGAAACATTCATTGGTTTATCTTGTTTTTTGAGCCGTTAAAAGTGAGTCGCATTGAGAATGAAACCTTTTTTGTGTGTGTGTGTGAAGTTTTATTCATTCTTATCCAGACCAAAGTTCTAAACGAAGAAATGACAATGACCAACCATATATAAACGTAATAAACAGGTAATGACGTCATGATTAGATGTTGTTAACAAAGGAAAATTTTCGATGCTGGCTCAAAAGTTGTGTGTAGTTTATATAGAACGCACTATTGCATACAATAGTTCGTTCTATATAAACTACATCAAGATTCTTTTTATACGAGTATGTTTTAAGCTTTGCATTGACTGTTGTACGTACTATGTATTATTTATATATATCTAAAATAAAAATTGGGAAATATAAAATCTGCATTAAATGCTTTAATTTAAAGTGTATGTATTATACGGGAAAAATGCATTTGTGCTTATCTTTTTTTTTTTTTTTTAAACAATACTTGTATGTTTATAATATGTTATACACAATAAATATATATATATATATATATATATATATATATATATATATATATATATATATATATATATATATATATATATATATATATATATATATATATATATATATATATTGTAAAACTATAATTATATGAAACACTTATTGTAGTATTATATGCAATTGCAAAATAAAAACTAACATATTCAAAACAAAAAATACATATACGTAGATAATATAGGACAGATTTTTAACTTGGCTGAAGATTGAGAGAAAGAGAGAGGGAGGGAGAGAGAGAGAAAGAGAGAGCATCTTTCAATGCTGATTAACGAATTGATGTTAAACACTATCATCTCTTATGTTCTTAAAATAATACACCACACACACACACACATACGTATATCGACGGTCTCGCGGCTATTATATCTATCTCACAATCTCGCCGCGCCACACAAAATAGGTATCTCACAATCTTGCCGCGACACACAAAGTAGGTATCTGACTTCCTCGCGATGCGCACAATATAGGTATTAGAAAATCTCGCCATACGCACAAATTAGGTATCTCTATTTTACACAAAATAGGTATCTCAGAGCCATAGAGAATTTTCTACATAAATAATTGAAATGTAAATATATTTTGTTTGTTAAAATGCTTTTAATACTTTTAAAAAATAAAAATCAATTAAAAAGTAAATATTTTTTATAGAATAAAATGTAATAATAATATATATTTTTTAAATATTTTACGCTACCTTTTTTTAGTAATGTCTTTTTACTTTAGTTTTACGAATAATTAATAGTAATTTTAAAATATATAAATTTTAATATATAGACCATTAGAAATTTGTTTTAAAAATTTATATTTTCAAACTTAAAAAAAAAATATAATAATTTATTACTAATATTATAATCTATTATTTAATTTAAGGTTCTGTAAAATTACTAAAGAAATATTTTAAGTAAAATAAAAATAAGACATTTTCAATTATTAATGTTATTTATTTTTAATTTAATTTGTCACATATTAAATTTTTTTAGCATGTTATATGGAAAATTACTCGCGAGATTGTCTGATGCTTAATTTTTGCGTACGGCGAGATTTTCTAATACCTATATTTTGCGCATCGCGAGGAAGTCACAGACCTACTTTGTGTGTCGCGGCGAGATTTCGAGATACCTATTTTGTGTGGCGCGGCGAGATTGTGAGATACATATAATAGCCGCGAGACCGTCGATATATTATTTATTTATATATATATATATATATATATATATATATATATATATATATATATATATATATATATATATATATATATATATATATATATATATATATATATATATATATATATAATTATTTACAGTAAAACTTGTATAACATAATGAAGATTTAGGTGTACTTTTAATAATGAACACAATAAAAAATAATATTTAAACTACTATGGGTATTGCACTCATGCACTATGCTATAATATGCAAGTGCGAGAAAGAAAAATTACATACGTTATGTATACGAAGTACGAAGAACTTGCGGCGGGAGAGAGAGAAAGAGATTGAGAGAGCATCGTGCTATAATAAGATAATGCTGCAGTTACATAATATATAATGCTTCTTTTTCTGAGCACAAATCAATTAACTAAACATATAAATTAAGAATTATAATATTATACACTGCAATCTATTATGTGCGTATAACGTATGTTCAAATTGATTTAATTTGCAATATAAAATTCAAAGTTACTGTTAACTTATTTTATAAACAAAACTTGATTTTACTTATCATGAAAAACATAAATACACTGAAGTATTATAAAAAGTGTAAAATGCAATATATAATGAAAAAATAAGTATAATATATAATATAAACGTATTTAAGTATTGGTATATTGCACTATACATTATAATATAATGCGAGCGCGCGGGAAAATATAACAAAATTTATAAGTAAAATGTATAGAAAGAATTTGCGTTGAAAGAAGACTAAAATAGAGAGAAAGAGAGAGAGAGAGAGAGAGAGAGAGAGAGAGAGATTGTAACTTAAGATAAGAGAAAGCTGCAGCTCCAAAAAAGATTGTTATTTTACTGATTACTAAATGACTGCAGTATATGAAACGACATAACATTTAACTTTTTAGTAAAAAAAATAAATTATTACTGTGTATATATATATATATATATATAAATATATATATATATATATATATATATATATATATATATATATATATATATATATATATATATATATATAATTATATATATTGTATTGTATTACAAGACATAACCTAAGTGATATATTAAACTATGTACAATGTATATCTTATGTGTCTATATATTACATGTCTATATGATTTTAATGTGCTAAAAAGTTAGAGGTAACTTCTTAAAATATTACCAAATTTTGATTTTTGTCTTGAAATAATATAATTTTTATATATACAAAAGTTATAATACTATACTAAAATATTTATAATAGAATGAAGAACTATAACGTTACTGTATATACAAACACACCAAAAATGCTATAGGTAATGCACTCAATCTACAAAATGATATGCAAGCGATGGAAAAAAAATCACATATGTAGTATATTATCCTTATAAAATATATTCTTATAATATGCATATAAGAATATGCACTGAGATATAGAAGGAGAGAGAGAGAGAGATCTCCTTGCTTTAATATAATATAATGCTGTGGTTACATATATGATGCTTCTTTCTCTAACAAAGTAACAATTAAATATTGTACATTATTTGTATTTTAATATACTTAGCACTGAAAAATTATTATATAAAAAATAGTCGGGAAACATAATTTATTCTGCACACTATGTTATTGTGAATGTGTTGTCAGCATATTAATAAATATTTTTATAATTCACTAAGATCATGTATAGTTATTATAGCGACACTTACTATTTTGATGGCATTTTATAACCCACACAAATAAAAGTAAATATTAGGAGTACATATATATTATAAAAAAGTATTACAAAGTATTCTGGAATACGACAGCAAGAAGAGAAATAAAATTATGCTGACTCAATAAGAAATTATATACGAGTATAATGCAATATATGATACCAAGACGTACCCTTGTATTTAACATTTAAACTGTATAGGTATAGCAAGAAAAATTCGTATAAAATGTTATTGTATCTCAACGTAAGTAATACTTAATCTAAAGAAAAACATTATATACAATATCATAATTAACAGAACGTATACACATCATAATATATACTTTAAATATTTTATTTTTATATTGCTATATGTTATTCATATACCGTACATGCAGCGGCATAGCAATATCCATACCATATATAAAAGTGGGATATGATATTACATAATGTATATAATACACTGTACACTATAATGATTGTGTCGTGTGAATATTCTATATTATATTGTTTTAATGTAAGATCATGCGTATAGGTAATACAGCGACGCATACTTTGTAATCTTCTTTTATAACACTAATAAAATTAAAATATTAGGAGAACATAATGATAGTAAAAGTATTACTACTAGTACTCTCTTATACGACAGCAAGAAGAGAAAACATAATTATGCGGACGTAGCGAGAATGATTATACACGATATATGATGCTGAAACGTTATTTTGTATAATATGACATTTCTATATCCAGGTATAGCAAGTATATTACAAAGCGTATATATTCATTGTATATAAGCAAGCGTTAGTAATTCTTAAATAAAAGAAAAATAATATATATATACATTCTTCATTAACAGAACGTATACACATAATAATATATAAAATAAATATCTCGTTTATATATTGCTTAATTATATATTACTAATATATATATATTTATATATATATATTATAAATATGATAGTCTAAATACAATAATAATATAATATATTATAACCTATTGTAAACGCTATATTATATTCTGTATAATATATGTATATTTTACTATACAGTTGAGGAGGCAGGAGAATGGCTCCTTTGGCTCCTTTGGCTCCTTCAGAATTTAACATGCATTACCATAGGAAACCCATGTTATTTGGTCCTCGAAGTGCACCCGCCTAACCCCTCTACTAATATGAAATATTGAGGTAACTATAGAGTACCTAGAGTAGTATTGAGTACTCTAGAGGTAACTTGACTTAAATCAGAATAGAAATATTTTTAGTGTTATTCTTTTCTGTACTTTTTTTTTTTTTTTTTTTTTTTGCCATATTGTGTCTACAGAATTTTAATAGAGAAGCATCATCCACATGTTTTAGGCAAACCGCATACGTAATATAGTGAGCCTACGTCACTTTATTTCAAGGCACCAATAGCAGCCCAGGAGAGACCATTCTGAGGCACCCAATCAGAGCGCGCGATAGAACGAAGTCGCCAAAAGTGTGATCTGATTGGTGCCTCAGAGTGGAACTATTTGCCTCAAAATACTTCAATTTTTATACAAGAAAACTTAATGACGTAGAACACTTAACAAAAACATGTCTTATATCCTAACAAACCTAAATATCAACGTTGATTTGGCAGGAGTCATTGATTTCTAATTTATTTTCCATTTACAAAATGACAGCTGCGGTTTTGTGACGTCACAGCTTGCCTGTTTCTATGCGTGTGAACTAGTGAGCTGTGACGTCATAAACCCGCAGCTGTCATTTTGTAAATGGAAAATAAATTAGAAATCAATGACTCCGGCCAAATTAACGTTGATATTTAGGTATGTTAGGATACTAGGCAAGTTTTCTGTTCCAGATGTTCTACGCCTTTAAATATTAAAAAGTTTTTGTATTTTGAATGTATGCTAGTAATTTTTCTTTTCAGCAATAAAGTAATGCATTACTTTGCCACTTACATTATGACGATATTGAATGAATATACATTTGATAACATGCTACCCATATAGTAGGATTACTGAACATTATTTTTATCATTATTTTTAATCTTCATGGCGGAAATAATTCAACAAACTAGAACTAGAACTCTGTAATAAAAAATTCAATTTGCTGGAAGAAATAATTAACTTAGATAATAAACAAAACAAAATAGTTCTGTTGTTCACGAACATTTTCTTATATTTTAGATTTTTTTTTTTTTTTTTTTTTTAAGCTGAGAGTTAGTTAATAAGGAAAAAATAAAATTTTAAACTCGACTTGTTGTTATATTGGAAAAAACATAATTATTGAAAAATTTATTTAATGTTATATTATTCAGCTTTCAATTTAAAAACACAATTTTCCGCATTCCTTAAAAATTTTAGCAGAAAAAAAAATGAACCAATATTTTAGCCAAAAAGGCAATTTATTGACGATATTTTCCAAATATATAATGAATTAACATAATGAAATAAATAATTTTAAAGAAGCCTTGTGTATATATAAGAAAAATAAATATTTATATATTATGTCAATTGATACTAAAATAGCAAATTTGATCTGAAATATTTACACAGTATAAATGTATATATATATATATTTTTGTTCAGTTGATTAAAGATTTATACATTCAATATTAAACTTCAAACGTTATGGAAGTCTGTATGTCTATCTATATGATATACACAAGGATTGATATTCAATACAAATTGATTATTGATAAATATATATACATGAAATACTTTTCAATTTAAATATATTAGAATTCTTTATTGAAGAAAACGTGTACATACAGGGACAAAATTGATCAGAATGTATGTTAAACGACGGCATTTCACTTTACATTTCATTCTATAAGGATACTGGAGAACTTGTTTTAATAATAGAAACTGTTACACATGATTGTGAACATAATATATTTTAACATTTTAATTAAGCTAGTTTTTATTCTACTCAAAGCAATAGACCAGAGAAAAACATAAACATTTATATCATAAAACACTTAATGGGACTTACATACAGAACATAACTTTAGTTTGTCTCAAACCCAACTGTAGCTCCGTAGCAGTGATCAGAAAATTTTGATTTATGCAACCCGCACAATATATATACAGTATATATATTTACTAATTTTTGCATGTTTCTGACGTTAGATCAGAAACACGAAGAGTCACTTAAATTAAATACTTTACAGTATTTTAACGCTCTCTCGTGGGGCTATGTTAACATTCTGGTAAAAATTGTCATCAGTTTTGAAGATCCCATTTTGTGTTTACTCATTAAAAAAGCACATGCTGTTTTATGTGGTCTATGGCTTTAATGCAGGTGAAACATACTACAATTCCAGTATGTTGCACCTAGATTAGATGACATTTCACTTACATTAGGTGACATTGTAATATATCAATATATTATGTTCCAGGATAATTTGTACTAAAGTAAACTAGAATTTCCCAAGTATTCTAGCCCCATAAGAATTTTTTTTAATTTTATACATTGCTGATAGGTCATGTGATAAATGCATGTGATGATGTGATAAATGCATGTTATTTTAGTGATATTTTCAACAATACAGAAATAATTTGGTCAGAATACTTTGTATATAGGGAATAGGGACTGTGTACCCTGTGTGTACCGAGCGATTCAGAAAAAGTTACAAAGTAAGAGACAACATTTCAATATATTTTTTCCCACCCACCACACTCGCTCTCTACCTTGGCCCGTGCTATCTTTATGGCACTACTACTACTACTACTACTACTACTACTACTACTACTACTACTACTACTACTACTACTACTACTACTTGTACGATATTTCCATAATTCCATGTAACTTATTCTGAAGCTTGTGGTACGTAATACAATTTATAAGACTCATGTATGTACAGTACTTGCTATCAGTCGTTTTTTTTTTTTTTTTTTTTTTTTTTTTTTTTTTTTTTTTTTTTTTTTTTTTTAGCAGTGTATGTGTCCTGAGTTTTTTCCCATATTTCTATTTTTGCCCCCAAGAGAGCTAACGTAAAATATATCTTGGTAAAAATACAGTAATACTAGTACACAAAATATTGTACTTTTCGTTTACATGTCTATAAACCTTCCTGTGCGTGGTACTTAGCACTGCGGCAACTTGTTTCTACTCGCTAAAAGTATTATAATGTAAAAGAAAAAAAAAAAGTGTGAGCAATAACCTTTACGCCATTTATGAGAAAGCTCCGGAGATATTTTTGACATAAGATATTGATTTTTATATATATATATTTATATTATATATAATATGATTATACTAAATATGAAATCATTATAATTTAAGTTGGTATCCCATTTTATTTGGATTATTTAATCATCGTGGTGCCACTCTATTGTTTGATATCCATTTGGTCTTGAAAACATTGTCGTTCTTTTTGTGGTTTCATTTCAAAACATTTGCAGCAAAAAAAAAAAAAAAAAAAAAAAAAAAAAAAGTTTGAATGGAAATCAGATAGTACAGTAAACCAGCACTTAACGTATTGCTATCAAGTTAATATTATTTTAAAGCCTATTTTGTCAAGTACAATTGATAAAATTTAAGGACGAAATAAACAAGTGTTGAAATTAACATTGACCTTTAATGGGCTCAATATTTTAAAGCCCCGTAAACCAAAAATTTTGCATAGGGGCATCACACCTGCATTTTTTTTTTATACATTTAAGTTCCTCTCAACACAAAGTACCGTTGTGAAAAAAAAATAGAGAGAAAAAGAAAAGAAATTAAAATCAATATCTATCATCAAACTTATTTATTTATTACTATGGTAATATATTATAGGCATTTCAACAAAAAGCAGACAAATAATTTGAATTATAAATGTTTTGACTGCTGATGTACTTGAGAGACTTTCAGTTCAATATGTCATAATGTAATCCTGTCAACAACAATATTGTAGAGAGAAAATTTATTAAGTCTTCTTGTATTGTGCTTGGAATATTGACAACAATCATTATTGGATCTTTTTATATTGTATGTATTTGGAAATACATTTCGAATCTTATTTATTACAATAACATTGTACTCTTCATTCACGTGTTCTTTTCGATTTGAAATGTAATAATGTTAAAATTGCATGAACTATTATCTGCATCATTTAAACAGTTTTTTTCTTTCAAATTACGAAATCTTGAAGATAAAAAAAGACGTAATATTTTAAGCAACCGCTTACTTTGCGCATTGAGCCCTAAAGTTTGATTGATCTTATTGTTGGTATTGTTACCATCTCTCACGTTATCTATTTTTGTTTCCTGCTCAAATAAGTCCTTGTTAATACTAACTCTTACAGGAGGACTTACAGAAATAAATTTATAAAAATTAATCAAGCGATCTAAATTATTTTATGTCTAAAATAATGATTTTGATATTTAATTGCAATAGCTCTACTCAAAATATACGTATTTAATAAATGTATATAACATAAAAATAAAACGTAAAATACATTACTAATAATAACAAGTGTGTTCAAATTTTCATAATATATAATATAACAGCACAAATTATGCAATTATGAAAGAGTGGAATTTAAACCACATACAGTTGCAGAATTACAATACTACCTACGGTCCATTGGTAGGGAAAAATAGATAAAAAAAATATCGAGTGTGTTAATAATAATAATAATAAACGGGCTAAGATACAAAATACGATACTGTAATTTCTTTCTTCTTCAAGAGCTCGCTAATGAATTGCCCGCCCAGGTCACTGAATATTATTACTTTCATAAATGTTGTTATATCCTGGAAGTTAGGCAACAAGCACAACCAAAGCATCATAAAAAGTAAATACAGTTAAAAAGAAAACCTTTCTAGTACTTTAAATAATAAAATCATTTTATATACATAAAATTAGTTTTAATACTGGAAACATTTAGAAGAGTAAGATTATCAACAAAAAATAATCATAAAATTATACAATTTTACAACATTATAGAGTTGAGAGAGAGAGAGAGAGAGAGAGAAAGCAGCAATGATATTTACATTTTGCAACTAAACAGTATTAATATTTGCTATATCATAATATGTATGCAGATGCCTTAATTAGGGTGGTAGAAATTGCATGAGTATCGAGGTATGATTTGTACCAATGTAATGGTCATATGTAAACACTAATTACTTGTAATACACATGGAATTACATTCAGTACAATCTCCAGCAAAAATATTCATATTACAAGCTTTATAAATTATTAATTACATTTATAGTGTTGTTAGCAACAAAGTATAAAGTATGTATTTTTTTTAAAGTTAAGAAGTATAATATAATAGATATGTTTTGTGTTTGCCTCTCCCCCCCCCCCTTTTTTTTTCATTTAATAGTTAATATAGTAGTTGCGCTACTAAAAAAAAATAATAATTCTGTTGATCGTTTAACGAGTTTCTATACTATATACAGCAAAATAATTTTGCAATTTAGATTAATTAGTGATCAAAACTAATTTTGCTGCTTAACAGACTTACGCCAATATATTTATACTTTTTTTATTTATTTTTTTTTTTCGTATTTTTATTAGTTTATGTTTTACAAATACTTTAATTTTTAAGTTAAAAACACACAAAATGGAATTAATTGTTATTTCCTGTCAGTTTTAATTGACATTTTACTTCACTTATTAGCTGTAAAGTATTATTCACATGTCACGTAAAAGTTACTTGCGTCGACGTTAAGCAAAGTTGGCACAGTGTAAACAAATGGAGCCGTTCACTTTGCTTTTGAAATTACACATGTAAACGGCTCCATTTAATTGTTCCAACTTTGGTTATCCGTTGACACGCGTAACTTTTACGTTACAAATACAATACTTAGAGACCTAGAACAACAAACATGTCTGATATCATTACATACTTAAATATTAACGTTGATTCGGCCAAAGTAATTGATTTCTAATTTATTTTCCATTTACAAAATTGCATCTGCGGGTTTGTGACGTCACAGCTCACTAGTCCACGCGCGCGGAAACAGTCAAGCTGTGATGTCATAAAGCCGCAGCTGTCATTTTGGAAAATAAATTAGAAATCAATGAATACAGTCAAATCAACGATGATATTTAGGTATGTAAGGATATTAGGCTTTTTTTTTTCCTTTTGTTCAAGGTGTTCTACGCCTTTAATGAACAGTACTTAATGTGTTAAAAAATATATTATTGATATTTGCATTCTTAATTTATTTAATTTATTAAATATTTAAAAGTAATAATATTTTGTTACTGATTTATTTTTCTTGGTATTTTACAACATAAAGAAATAAATACACATGCTTATTTAAACATTTAAATAAATAAATAAAATGAGCAAGACCATCATTTTGTTTATTAACAAAATTCCCAACTTTAGGCTCGCTTTTTTTTTTAAAGAAAATATTTTAAGAATTTGTATAAAAGTGTAATTTTAAAAAAAGTTATAAAGAGTTTTTTTTTTTCGTATATAATTTGATTTTAATGATGCTATACTCAACAAAAATATATAAATTATTAAAAGAGATAAATAAAAAAAATGTTCTTTTATATTTTGTTGAGTGGGAGGCTGGATGTTTTAAGCAATAAAGTAGTTACATATTAAGAATTTATTTCACGGAAAAGAATTTCTTTCAATATAATTCAGGCCAACTAAAAGCATTTTCATTCAAAGTGGCTCAATAAGGGAAAGGGAGAGAGAGAGAGAGAGAGAAGGAGAGATGCTACTGAAAGATTCATTTTCCTAAAAAAAAAAAAAAAAACGCAAGTTAGAGCTTTATGGTTAAAAGAACTAATTTATTTGTGTTTTTATTTTATAGATTTTTTTTTTATTAAAGTATCATATTCTTTAATTGAAATTTGAGTACCTGACTGATTGATATTGTAATCGATAAAAAAAAGCTTATTTTAACATTTCTGTATATTTCTGTATCGGGTAGTATTTCTTTAATTAATTCATTTTATTAGAATTCAAATCGTTTTTGAACAAATGTTTAGCAAAACTCAATTCCATATTATTATACATACGTTTTTTTTTTTTTTTTTTTTTGCTATTCTACACCTTTTATCGTAGTCCTGATACGACATTGTCTTATTGACGTATAAAATAGAAGCAAAAACACACGGGTCAGCCATGGTATATAACACAGCCCAGCATTCACCACGATAGCCTATAGAGAAACCGTGGAAACTTAAGGAAGGTTGGGCTGGAAGGTGCAATAACATATCATGCACCTCTCGAATACTGTGCTTTGTCATAGAATGCATGTAAACACGCATCGTGCAACGTGTTGTGCTCTCACACTTGACGTAGTGGCTCGAACCTGTGCTCAATGAGGAATACAGAGCTACAAGTCAGCTGCCTTCATCACTCGACTATACCAGCTCAGTATAAGTTACATTTATTTTAACGTAAAATTCTCTTTTCTCCGTGTAAGAAGAGAGTATAATCAAATTGCTGTGAAATACCACAAAATATGTTCTGCTGAATTATTACCATCGTGTTATCGATCCATCGTATTTTAATAATGAATTTGTGCTGTGAAAGCAAGAAAAAAAAATAGTAGTATGCGCGTCTTGAAAATTTTATCATTGAAGTTCTTTACAATTGTATCTTGAAGAAGAGAATAAAGTCTTGTTTTTTATATTTACTGTAAAATCTACACTAGTACATAAAATTCTACTCAATTATTCATAAGCGTAAGAATAATAAAAAACAAATGCATTTTCTCTTTGTTTATGTAATAATGATTCAAGTCATTATAAATAATGATTACACAATATCATGGCCCATCTATAGCATAATAATTGGAATACAAAAAATAAAATGTTATTTATGCATTTTTTTTGTATGCATGCACGTAACACTTATGACTTTTAAGTGAAATTTTCTGGAGTAATCATTATTTTTTAATGAATTATTTTTATATTTATAACGTGATATAGTTTAAGGGAGTAGGGGACGGACGTCGGCTGTTAGACTCAATTTTTTCTCGTCAAAAAAATCTGAAAGTTTTCACAATGACACTTCAGCTTGAGACATGTTCAAATATATAAAAATTTTGGGTGGTCACCGTGCAAATTAATTTGATATGGTTATTTGAAATTTTATGTCCATAAGGCCCATTGTTAATTTCAATATTTTTTTTTCTTTTTTTCGGGACGGTCAAACATCATGAAATTTTATCACGGCTAGGTGTGACTCTTAGCTACAATATGACACTAAATTTAGACTGAAAACACTTCTAGTTTTTTGAGATATAAGGTTGGTAGCCTACTCCCTTAATGTGTAGGGTAATAAGTGTAATAACTGTATTTCCTTTAACTTTACCACTGCCTAAATTCCGGTTGCCTCTTAAAATGAGGTAAGGCCTATCTATATGCATTTTACAATATTAAACAAGTGGACATCTTAAATAAATTGCGTCTCTATCGCGTCAAAATGTATCAAGTGAAATTATCATGAGCTCGTCAAATGTTTCATCTACATAGGGTTTACTGTGTCACATGGAACGTTTGGTGTTCTTAGGATAATTTTACTTGCAACAATTTGCGCAGTAGAGACAATTTTATGGCTATATGATTTACTGTAGACTTTACACATAATAATATACACTAGATGGGTAGTTTTCGTATACTCAATTAATGCCATGTTTGTTTTTTTATTATTATAATTATTATTTTTACTTTGCATAGCGTATTTTAAATTATCTTTTCAATATTTTCACGACAAAATGAAACTTCTACACTTTACTAATTTCCAAAGAATGAACGATCTACACTTTACAATGTCGCGGCTACCTAGAGCTTCTGCTATATAAAACCGGAAGGTGAAGTTCAAGGTAGCCTCAAATTTATAAAGTGTACTGTACGAGCTTCATGTGGACGCAAGAGGATCGTTTTCGTCATATTTTTGTTAATACAGAGAAGAGTTCGATTTTTTTTGTCAATAAATTCATTTGAATGTGTAAATTTTAAATATTATTTCTACGCAATGAATTACTTGCTTTCTTTTCTTTAAATCGATTAAATTTTGATAATATTACACAAATTAATTTAATTTTTCAGTTTACTAGTCGTTGAATTACAAAGTATAAAATGATAAAAAGGTGAACAAGAAGTACATAATAAAATATTATAATAATGATGTTTATTTTTGCTTTGTTTTATTGTTTTGTTTTTTTTACTATGCGCAGCGTATTTTAAACTATCTTTTTCAATATTTTCACGACAAACCAAAGCTATTACACTTTACTAATTTCCAAAGAATGAACGATGTACACTTCACAAAGTCGCGGCTACTTGGAACTTCTGCTATATAAAACAGGTAGGTCAAGCTCCAGGTAGCCGCAAATTTGTAAAGTGTACAAGCTTCATTTGGACTCAAGCAAATCGTTTTATTAACATATTTTTGTTAATAAAGAGAAGCGTTGGATTTGTTTTTAATACATTCATTTGAAAGTGTAAATTTTAAATAATATTTCTACGCAATGAATTACTTATTATTTTTTCTTTAAATCGATAAAACTTTGATCAAATTATACAAATTAATTTTATTTTAATTTTACTTACTAGTTGTTGAATTACAAAGTAGTTACTATGTAAAATGATAAACAGGTTAACAAGAAGTACATAATAAAATATTATAATAATGATGTTTATTTTTGCACTTATATAATGAGTTTATATATGAAGCTATTTATAATAAAAAATCCTTAAGATTATAATGTAATATACTTAATGTGTTGTACTTACAGTAAAAGGTAATTATAATTTGTTGTGTTACCATATTTTTATATTTATGTACTGGAGGGAGGCTTACGTGGTAATGTGTTCCGGAGAATAATACGCTAATTATCTTGAGAGAGAGAGAGAGAGAGAGAGAGAGAGAGAGAGAGAGAGAGAGAGAGAGAGAGAGAGAGAGAGAGAGAGAGAGAGCAACTTGCGCTTCTTCAACTATCTAACTACAACTTACAATCTCTATATATGAAAGTACAATCACAGACAAATTTACAGAAAAAATTCCCATTATTGTAAATATTTTTAGATTATAGGGTGTATGCGGATGACGTCATATTTATTGCGCTTGGAGGCCATACTGGAGTAGTGCATAACATTGCTCAGCATAGGACAAACTTCATTTAAGCCCATTTTCTTGGGAAATCGGTTCATTTTTTCTTATTATTATTTTTCTCACATACTTGAGATACTAATTCAACATATTTTTAGCATCAATGCTCTCAAAAACATTGCATATAGTGTTTTTAAACTAGCAAAATGATTTTATTTCCTATGCCACCCATGTTATTGAGTTATCCAACATGGCGTCAACTTTAACATGAATGCATAGACCCTATAGTTAAATATTACCAATATTTTACTATAAGGAATTGCATTGCTTAAAGGAATAAAATAGAAGAAAATATTTATTGTATATATCACAAAACATTTCATGGGACTTACATAAATAATATTAGTTTATTTCGAATTCCAATTGTAGCTCCGTAGCAGTGATCAGAAAATTTTGATTTATGCAACCCGCACAACATTTTTATTTTTTACTAATTTTTGCATGTTTCTGACATCAGAAATAGAAATATTCACGTAAATTGCATACTTTACAGTATTTTTACGCTCTCTCGTGGGGCTACATTAACATTCTGGTACAAATTGTCATCAGTTTTGAAGATCCTATTTTGTGTTTATTCATAAAAAAGCACCTTTTGTGTTATGTGGTGTATGGTTTTGTTTTAATGAAAATATGCATCTACATTTCAAAACAATGTAAAATAAAAATCATTAGTTAACATTTTAGTTTGTGCAGCAGTAAATATTTTGTCGTCGTTTGTACCCATGGAGCTACAACAATTACTTTATTTTTTCATAACCATATAATACGTACAGAACACTAAAGCCATGACCCACTAAGCTCTTCACAATTATTTTACATTGTTGCTCTATAACAATTGAACCTCGTACGATTGTTACATCAAACAATACAACTAAACATTTACCACTAAACATGCTTTTTAATTACATATTCAGCATTTTTTGTTTCTTCACTCATTTAATGCCAGCTTAATAGCATTTATTTCTATACACTTGTAAGGTAATAAGAGATGTTGTATTAATTACTCAATTTCTAAAGGTGCATACATATATTCGTTTTGTTGTTGTTGTTGTTTTAACTTTGTGCAACAAGATAATTATTCTCATTTAAAACTATGCTATTTAATCAAAATAACTGAAAAATAAATACGTGAATGCGGTTATATTAATAAAAAAAATCATTTTCAAAATAGGATGTTGATATCTAGTATTATTTCAATTATGTAAAATATTGTATCATATGCAGTTAAATAATATTATTTGGCAAAAAATTAGTAAAATGTTTTGTTATTGTTGTTGTTTTACGTCTGCTAATTTGTAAATATGTTATTTAAAGGAATAGACCAGAAGAAAACATAAGCATTTATATTACAAAAAACTTGATGGGACTTACATAAATAACTTTAGTTTGACTCAAAACACAACTGTAGCAGTGATCAAAAATTTTCAATTTATGCAACCCGCACAACATTTTTGTTACTAATTTCTAGTCATGATTCTAATGAATAGTCACGCAAATTTCATACTTTACAGTATTTTCAAGCTCTCTCGTGGGGCTACACTTTTTGAGGACAACTTTAATATGCTCTTTACTTTACTAAACTCAACTGCAAAGTAATTCTTCTCCACAACATAATATTTTTGCTACAGTATTAGAATAACAAAATTTTCTTCAACGTAATATATGAATATATAATTCCATATGCCCTTCGTCTTAAAGTGACTATATAATTATTTGATCAGTATCGATTTCCCATCTATACATTGGCAATTTCTAGTATAATTCTGACACTGATATATTCAAATTAGTTACATTATTAGCAACGATATAGGTGGTTCATTACAGAACAAATATTATTAGGAAAATTATGCATGAGTAAGCATTCTTAACTTAATTAGTTTTGTGGGGCATAAATTAATTTAATTAATCATTTTAAATTATGCATTTGATGCAGGTATAATGTACTTCAGTGAAGAGAAAAGCATAATATAATTTTCTTATATCAAATTATGTTAAAACAAAATGTGTATTTCTGGTTAATATAGTGTTCTTAAAGGAATAGACCAGAAAAAAACATTAGCATTTATATCACAAAACACTTGATGGTAATTGCACAAAAAAATATTAGTTTGTCTCAAAACCCAACTGTAGAGCAGTGATAACTATTCAGAAAAATTCAATTTGTGTAACCCGGCGCACAATATTTTCATACTAACTTTTACTTTTTTGTGACGTCAGAAACCGGAATTGTTAAGCAAATAGCACATTTTATAGTATTTTCATGCTCTTTTGTGGGGCTACATTTAATGGTAATTGGTTTTGGAGATCACATTTTGTGTTCAATAATTTAAAAAAAAACAAAAACGATGTTTCAGGCTTAAACCTATCAGGCCTAAACCTCGCTCTTTCAATTGAGTGTGTATGTGTGTATATATATATATATATATATATATATATATATATATATATATATATATATATATATATATATATATATATATATATATTATTGAACAAAGACGAATTTTTATTATTTATTTCATTTCATTTGTGGTCTATGGCTTTAAGTCATATAAAAGCCCTCAGAAATATGTAATGTGCCATAACTAATATCATATGTAGCTAAAAAAAATTGTATATAAAACTGCATCAGAATGACTTTGCCCACAAAATATTTTATTCACTTTTATTTTTGTCATTTATGTGACACATGATGAATTTGTTTTATTTTTTTAAAACCAGGTAAATTTGCATTTAAATTTCCATACATGGTCGATAAATCAGTGATTAATTTACATACGAGCGTGCGGTTATCATTTTTGTACAAGCGCGAGTGTTTTGCTGCTTCGATGCAGATATCAACATTTTTGGCACTCAAATCATACATTGTAAATCACAAACGAAAAATTTATCACACGAAAAACACAAAAGTTTTT
This sequence comes from Ecdyonurus torrentis, assembly GCA_949318235.1. Taxonomy (NCBI): domain Eukaryota; kingdom Metazoa; phylum Arthropoda; class Insecta; order Ephemeroptera; family Heptageniidae; genus Ecdyonurus; species Ecdyonurus torrentis. The sequence goes on from OX439129.1 coordinate 6,820,545, forward strand.
GTTTATATATATATATATATATATATATATATATATATATATATATATATATATATATATATATATATATATATATATATATATATATATATATAATATAACCTGGTAAATTTTAGATTGAGGACAAAATATCAAATAAAAAAAATTGATAAATTTTGCTTGTTTATTCTTTTTTTTTTTTTTATTCTTATTTTTTTTTTGTACGTGAATTTTTTTTGGCAAGTAAATATTTGAAATTCTTCCTAAATTTTTGAAGTTATTCCTTTTATTTCTTTAGAAATTTTAGAAATTTTGATTTTAAAAGAGAAATATAAATGCTGTTCGTAAACCCATGTTTTCTGCTACTAAAGTGACGATCAACTATGGTTATTCAAAATTGCGCATTTTTGTGTGTGCTAGAAAATTGGGTTTACGAACAACACTTATAAGTTACAAAATAATAAACTTTCTAAAAGATCATAAAATTAAATCTGAAAGTTTCATTAAAAGCAAAGTATTTTATACTAATTACCTTTAAACATACTAAACTTTATTAATAATAATATTAGAAAATAGAGTTATAATATTATATATATATATATATATATATATATATATATATATATATATATATGTGTGTGTGTGTGTGTGTGTGTGTGTGTGTGTGTGTGTGTGTGTGTGTGAATATGCATATATATATATATATATATATATATATATATATATATATATATATATATATATATATATATATATATATATATATATATATATACTTAAATACATCCTTTTTTAAATTCTAGGAAATAAAAATAAAATAATATTTACCTAATGTGGTGTACTAATGTTACTGGAGCGTAATTTGATGCAACTTATTTACACTTATAAAGTTGCAGTTGTAAACAATACACGGTACAAGTTAAATACAATGAAAAGATAAAAAAAAAACTACCGGTGCTAATGTAACAAGGATAGAGAAGTTATATAGTATGTATGTATATATATATATATATATATATATATATATATATATATATATATATATATATATATATATATATATATATATATATATATATATATATATATATATATGTATTTAAGTAATATATAGTATGTATATGTATTTGCACTATGCATCACATGAGTTTACAATACGTTTTATTAAACTAGTTGCTTATTGACTTCCGACCTACTCTGAGTGAGTGAGTACTTTACTTGCATTGCTATATAAAAAATTGTTCTACAAATAATGCAAAACATAAATTATACTGTAATTTTTTGTTTTGAATTATTTGCAATCATACTGTGTGTTTATACTGTGTATACTGTATTATATACACTATTATTATATGACCTCTTCAGTCCTGACTTTTTTCAAAATTACTTCACTGCCGTAGATTTAACCACGTTTTGTGCAGCTCTTGGAATGACATAAATACAGTACATTATCTCTTTTTTCAACAAGGTTTTCTTACTTTTTTAGACCCCCTACCCACTTTAAAAGGCTCAAAATAGCTCTAAAAGACGCGTAAGCTCAAGGGAGTTTTCTGGTATAATTTTTGTATTTTAATTTTGTCTATTTTTTTTTCTTCTACTTTTTAATGAACTATATCTCTTTCAAGCGAGGTGATATGAAGATTGAAAAAATTTTATTTTCTTACTTTCTTGAAGACATTTTGGCTAAACACTCGCAGATTATTTGTTTTTAATTTAACATATCACAACACGTCACTGATATAATATATTTTATTATATTTTTAAAAGCACGCAATTTACAGTTTTTAAGAATGCATAAAATGTTTTTGAAAAATTACAAAAACGTTAACGTTTTTGAGATCTACATAAAATTTTATTCCTCGAAACGTCCGAGTAAATTTTTTTTTTTTTTTTTTTTTGTTCATCATAGAAATTTTTATTTAATTATTAAAAATATATATATCAATAATAATATATTTATAATATAGCTAATTTTTTTAATGGATAAAATAAAAATATTTGTATGCACTTTTCGTGCAATTATTCCTCGTTTTTCATTATTAATTGATTTTAACCTCAGATTTGAGGGAAAACAATAAATATTGAAATCACATAGTATCTAATAAATTAAAATTCATGAAAGTAAAAATATAAAACAGTAAAATGCACTTACCATAAATAAAAAAGTACAATATTTCAATTGCTATAAAACAATTAGAATTATCAAGACAGGAGAAATATAAGTTAAAATAAAAAGTGAGTAAACATGTAAAATATTCAGTTAAAATATTCAATCATATGTGCTATATAAATCATTCCTTAATGTATATTTTATTATTCTTATTAAAAAAAAAAAAAAAAAAAAAAAAAAAGATTTTACTGTTAATAAATGAATCATGCAGTGGTGGTTATATCGCGGTGTAGCATGCATAATTAGACAGTACCGTGCAATGTTGATATCAATTAAGTGCTACAGAGAGGGGAAATATTAAAGCCATAGTCCACATGGAAGAACACGCAGAGAAAACGTGCTTTTGAATGATTGAACACAAAATGTGATCTCCATAACTGTGATGACAATTTATATCAGAATTTAAATGTGGTCCCACCTCAGGAGAGCATGTGAATGCAAAGTATACTATTTTTGTGACAATTCTGGTTTTTTGACGTCAGAAACAGGCAAAATTAATATATAAATGTTGTGCGGGTTGCATAAATTGAAATTTTCTGATCAATGTTAAGGTGAGTTTTGAAATAAACTATATAATGTTATTTATGTAAATCCCATCACGTGTTTTTTTATGTAAATACTTATTTTTTTCTTCTGGTCTATACCTTTAACACACACATTCAAGAGCAATTACTGTTTATGAGCATTGAGTACCTCGGTGTGAATATAAAGCTTACATCAACTCATGGAGGCCTACTTTGCTTATATATGACAGGTGTATTGTATGTACTCTCTGCACGTGTAAATTATATAATATAACAATCAAGTAACATGATAGTATGTAAATATTTTGGCAGTAATAATTGTCTAAAATTTTAGCGTATATGGGCAAAAAAGTAAATACGTAATGATCATGCTAGCTTAATGCAGCAACATTTATTATGCATAACACCATAATTATGTTATACTATAAATATGTTGATTACACGGCCTAAATCACATCCTGGCATTCACCATAACAGCCTAGAGAAACCAAGAAACTCTCCAATCACATCAATCTAGCACCTCGTCATGAAATTCATGTAAACACTGCTTGTATGCAACTAAAATAATAAAGTATGAACAGTAACGATAACTACACAAACTATTATATGTTTAATAATAATAAATATGATCAATGACAATACTTAATTCTTATTCAAAAGATTTTAAAAGTAGCAAAAACTTTAAAAATTTGATATCTTTATAGTTATGAAACAATTGAACGAGAGAGAGAGAGAGAGAGAGAGAGAGAGAGAGAGAGAGAGAGAGAGAGAGAGAGAGTCGATCAGATTTTAGTTATATGTTATGTAATATGTAAAAATTTATGTATCATACGCGACATTTATTTATTTTTTTTTCAGCACTTCATTATAATTAACTTATATTTTTTGTCAACAAGTTTGTATCTTATTTGAGTCCATTGTTGAAGTGATGTACCATCAAGTATACGTACTGCTTTGTCTACTGAAGACAACAAGAATGAAATGAATTGAAATCTTTTGACTTTACTACTATGAAGTGACAAATACAATTTGTAGATAGGTTTTTTATTATCTTTATATATAGTGAGACAAGAGAGAGAGAGAGAGAGAGAGAGAGAGAGAGAGAGAGAGAGAGAGAGAGAGACAAGGGAAGATGTTTAGTTCTACATGATTGTAAGAATCGTATCTTGTTTTGTAACAAATCATCAAAGCGACTTGCACTCTCAATTTATCAAAAGAAATAGAATGTAAAAACTCACAAAAATACAAGACTTTTTTTTTCTTTTCTGAGTGAATGTTCTCTCACACCTCGATTGTTTTCATGAGGAAAAAACATACAAAAGACAAGGACTAGAGAAGGACGAGAGAGAGACAGAGAGAGAGAGAGAGAGATGACTTTGTTTTTTAACATTTCTTGTGTTTGTACCGAAAAAAAACATTCAAAAAAAAAACTTTTTTTTTTCACATTTAATGTAATGTCACACTCATTAAGACTTTTTTTCCCCGTCTCTTAAATGACTCAAATTTTAATTAAAAATACAAACTGTATAATTGTTATTACTAGCAATAATTGTGTGTATATTTCTTTTTTATTTTATGTGGATTCTTTAAGGATACATTACGTTTCGTATAAGCTAAATAAAAAATAAGAGAGAGAGAGAAAAAAAAAACAGAAAAATTTCTGAAAGCTGAGCAATTAGTGAGGTTACTGTAAATTAAAAACACAAGAAATTAAAAACAGAAAAAAAGGAGAAAAATCTTCAAGCCCTATATAGAGACCAACGTCTCTCTCTCTCTCTCTCTCTCTCTCTCTCTCTCTCTCTCTCTCTCTCTCTCTCTCTCTCTCTCTCTCGTTTATCTTTTGTACTATCCTGAAGTTTAAAGTTAATTTTTTGACCTTGCTTTGCATTTCAATAAATAAATACAAGTTTGCAGACGAGGTTCAAATTATATTTCATTTTAAGGACCATTTGAGTCAAATGTTGAATAAATTTTTATTAGAATTCATTTGCTGGGTACGGTGAACTTTATTCTATTATTTAAAATACAGTATATATACCTGAATAATTACTTTTTACATTTAATTATTATTGAACAATTATGAAAATTGCGTAAACATACATTAGAATATCAATCATATTTACCCAACAATGTTTAAGATTGTATATTCATAATATGTATTGTACAGTATATTAGTCAATTTATAAACAAATGCTGTGTAAAAAATATTTTATTAATTTTTATAAATTAAAAACAAAAAAGTTTCCAATTTGACGGAAATTGGTGGTAAATTTTAAATATTTACATTTACACGTTATCTTGAAACTGTAATAACTTGAAAATTTGATCGTGTTTGCCATAACTAAACTTTTAAGTCACATTTCATCTTAAAGCGACTCTCCAGATCAGACATGTACTTTTATTTTATTAAACACTTCATGGGATTCCCAAAAATACAATTATTTTGTCCAAGAACCCAATCGTGACGCTTTAAATACTCGTATATAAGAAAAATTTCAACTTGTGCAACCCGCAACACTTTTTCTATTGAACATCACTAGTCATGACGTCAGAAATAGTGCATGCATGTGTTTTTGCCTACTTTACAATTTTGCGAGCTCTTTTATAGAGTTATGTTTGGGTAATAATGAAATTCGATAATGTTACTGAGTGTCCCATTTTGTATTAATTTAAATAAAAGTTTATGTCGTTAGTTCCGGAGAGTAGCTTTATATTAATTTTGTATTTCTTGACCGTTCAGTTTGTAAGATATCAGCCGGTCACCTATTCTCTTCAACGATTTTGCAGGTACGATAGGACTTGAATGACTTTTTAAAATTTCGCGTGTCATTTGTTCAATGTTAAAAGATAGGGAATTGCGCCAAAAAATTGACAATCGATATTAGCGTACCTATAGAATCATTGATTGTCTTAACTTGTAAGTTTTATTAACTCCATGAGTGTAGAGAACAATATTATTGTATACATTATTACCTGTCAATACAATAATGTTAACTTTGATTATAATCTGAACAATATGAATATTTGAATTTGACTCAAAAACATCTATAGTTCAGTATTAGATGCTTTGTCCTACTATGAATGTAAAACGTATGTTAGTGTGTAGTGTGTACACTATAAGCATTGAGATTTTATGTTAAAACATGGCTAACAAAGCAATAAAATACACGCAATAATAAATTGATATACGTCGCCAGTAAATGTAAATATATTGCGAACGTTACTAATATTTCACAAAAGTTGATATTTCAAAATAACCACCATGTGACGTCGTTATGCTTATTAATTAATAGTTTGCGGATATTTTGTATCCGCTCAAGTGGAACTAGAGGTCAGAGGGTACTTAAAAAGAGCTCTCAATTAGGAAGGCTACAAAAAAATTAAGGTGTAATTTTATTTAATTTTCTAAAACAGAACTTTTTCCTGTATCGAGTGATATGTGAATTTCTAACTTTTGAGTTCATTAAGTATTTTTAATTAATTTTTAAAAATTAAACAATTATGTCAGAGGCTGCGACTTATGCATGTGGACATAGGACAAAGTTGTAGCCTGTGACGTCATTTCGCAACTCTCAAAAAGTGCTATGATGGGAAGATGAAGTGCAAGATGGGGAGAAGTTTGCTCCGAAATTTTCCGGTGGATGTCAATTTCTTATCATATCTTATTTGTTATCCCTTTAATCTTAATAATCCTATCTGTACGTCTATTGCCTTTATTTTCCACTAATTTGTGTCAATGCCAGGCACTGGCTGAATTGTCATTTCATCCATTTTATAGACACCCCCACCACGTGGAGTGTGTGCAGAAGAGAATGAATAGGAATGTGAAATGTTACACCTCGGGACGGTACGGCTGCCCTGCAATATCGGACGTGGACGTGTTCAGCTCGCATTCCTATACTCGACTCAAAAAACCTGAGTTACCTGCAGTTTGACCTTTTACGGTATCGCCCAGCCGCCCCCCTTCTCCTCAAATGTGACAATGAGCGATACTTTAGGCATGCTCGATTTAAATCGACTGAGGTTTTTTGAGTCGAATTTAATTGCTACATAATCAAATTAGCCTTACATCCAGATAGACCTCAGGTTTACATCTCGAGGAAGTACTGAAATGTCATCAATAACTTTCAATGCATTATTTTTATGGAAAAACTGGCAACATGGCAATAACACAGATAATAGGTATTAGGGGAACATGTAGAGCTCAAATAAAAGAGAGGAGAACGGGAATACAGTGTTGCAATTCATTCTATTGTCATGAAAGTTTTTGATTGCCGTTAGGTACATAACGGTTACTTGGCTTTACGACGATTGATATTGTGTTAACATTTTTAGAGTTGTGGTACATTCTGCTCACCATATGAACGGAAAAAAAAATCTTTGATAAATAAATATGATGGGGGGAGAGAGAGAGAGAGAATTTGTTGGAACACTCCACTAAAAATAATTCTATTAAAATTACATATCCTAGTTTAATGATATACATTCATTTATTGCTTATAATTAATAAATATCTATATGCATTAATTATAAATCAGGAATGATATAATGTAATGCTAAATTGTAATATGAAATTTAATGAAATAGATACTAAAAACTTTGTACATTGCATAGCTTGATATGCAACTGTATTTTGTTGAAGATATGAGTGGTTCTAATTACGTTAGAGTATACATATAATAATGCATAATTGTAGCTTATATACTCGTATAATTGTTATTAATTATTATGCATACATTCCAGATGTAATTACTTTCAATATGATAAATGTCATAATTAACTTAATACTTCATGCTGTATCGGAGGAGAGTTTGATATTGAGTAAACCATTATAAAGTCGAACTTTTACAGAAGAACGGACAATAATTATCAAACAACCGTGATATATTCATAATAATTATATATATATATATATATATATATATATATATATATATATATATATATATATATATATATATATATATATATATATATATATATATATATATATATATATATATATATATATATATATATATATATATATATATATATATATATATATATATATATTATATATATATATATATATATATATATATATATATATATATATATAATATGTATTTTTTCTTTTCTATAACATGTATTTTGGTAAATAAATGTTTGAGTATCAAATTGAAATCATTTTAATATTTTGTTTATAATTAAACTTATCTATAACATATTCTAATTATTATGTTTCTGTTTAAATTCAAATATTTAGCACAGTTATAATTTTTGCCTTGCGTGCATGCTTTATTTTATTTTACTATAGTCCCCAAATCTGTGAATACTTTATTTTAATAAGATTTAAATAAAAACTTTTTTTTAAACTATTTTCTTTTCTAGACTATTAAAGTTTTAGTGACAATCAATGAATAAAAAGGAGACGAGAGAGAGAGAGAGAGAGAGAGAGAGAGAGAGAGAGAGAGAGAGAGAGAGAGAGAGAGAGAGAGACGACTCGTCTTTAAAATAATTTTGTTGAAAAGGAGATGGTAATGAAAGCAAATTAGGAAGTGAATTTCTTGGCAAATATCAATTAAAACGAGTGTTCTTTTCATTGGGAGTCCTCATTTAACATGCTTCTAATGACTCTCACCCTTGCTTGCTCTCCCTTTTCCTTTATCTTTCAGTATAATACTGCAAGAAAATTATTAAATTAAAAAAAAAACATACTTTTGATATATATAATGAGGGAATTTATATAGATTATAATATATTATATATAATATAACAATCATGTGGAATTCTAAAAGTAAATTTCAGATGAAAATAATTTACATGGGGGACTTAAAAATTATTTTAGTATGTTTTGTGGAGTTGACATCGAAATTTAAAAATTAAAATTAACTTCAGAAGTTGTGATTGGTTTCGCATTGAAATTTTTCGTTTTAAAGCTTGTACACAGTTTTACAATGCTTTAAATGATGTATAAAAATGGTTATTTTGTCAATAAACGTTTAAATTATAACGATATAAGCGTAAATGACGTCACAAGAATTTAAATCACAATAAAATAAACGTCAAAATTAGCCGTTGGAAACCTACATTCAAATTGTTTGTACTAAACGCTTGTGACGTCAATCACGTTTTTATCTTTACGATTTCAACGCTTAGTGACGTCACAAGTGGGTCCAAGTGGATTACATGTAGATTTGCAACGGCTAATTTTGATGTCTATATTAAAGGTATTGACTGATAAAGGAACAACTGTTTTGAAGCCGACTATAAGCAATTTTGCTCATATCCGCTTCCGTTTCGACTTACTGCGCATGCGTAGTAAGGAGAAACGGAAGCAGATGTGACCGAAATCGCTTATAGTCGGCCTCAAAACCATTGTTCCTTTACTAGTCAATAAAGAACATTACATCTCGGCTTTAAGAATATCTTTTTACCGCTCCTTCACATTTATTTGTTATTTTTTTATAATAATAATAATAGTAAATAAAAATTCAATGTAATGTCATTGCGTAATAATTAGATCATGTTTTTTTAACCAATCAAATCTCCTCAAAGTTGACTTAGAGTTCGTTTTTTTTTTTTTTTTTTTTTTTTTTTTTTTTTAGCTTTGCAGAACACACAAAATAATAAAATACATAATTATCTTGCTTACAAAATTTTATTTAAGATTAAAAAAAAAAAAAGTTGAAGTTAGTGTCCTGGTTTGATGTTGGTGCATATATGTGTAGGCTCATACAGAGGCTCATATACAGAGTGTCCCCAAGTGACAAAATAAGTACACGTCATAAACACAGCATAACACTCTTGAGTAAATTTTTATTTTTATTTGCTTGTTTTAAAATTTGTTTCATTTTTATCAAGGGACTTTTAAAGCTGAAAAAAAAAAAAAACTTGAAGATATTGTGAAACATAAGAATGCAAATTTAACAACATAAAAAAATTTTAACATACATCCGAGGCAAGGCAATTTCAAATTTAAATAATTTCTTTATTTAGCAGTTTTAGGTTAAATTAAGAAACTTCAAATATTCTGAATTTTCACTTCGTATTAATTATTTTTATGATAATAACCAACAAATTAAAGAAGAAGAAATTTGTTTCCGTTCATGAAAGAAAAAAAAAAAGTCCCATATTTTATTCAAATATATAAGAATTTTTTATGACAATTGAGAATAGTTTACTCTGCTTATTACTTAAAAAGACTCAAATTTGATCCCAATCATTAAAGGAATAGACCAGAGAAAAACATAAACATTTATATCACAAAACACTTGATGGGATTTACATAAATAGTATTAGTTTGTCTCAAAACCCAACTGTAGCCCCGTAGCAGTGATAAGAAATTTCGATTTATGCAACCCGCACAACATTTTCATACTAATTTTTGCATGTTTCTGACGTCATAGACATGAATTTTCACGCCAATTGCATACTTTACAGTTTTTTCACGATCTCTCGTGGGGCTACATTAACATTCTGGTAAAAACTGTCATCAGTTTTGAAGATCCCATTTCGTGTTTATTCAGTAAAAAGCACATGTTGTTTTATGTGGTCTATGGCTTTAAAAATTTCAGTTGTGCACAGAAAGAATAAATGACGTAATTTATGTTGTATTAATGTCATTATAGCATAAATGATGCTAAATTAGATAAATATAAATAATTATGCTACGCAACATAATAATTATGCTATAAAATAAAGTTATTATGCAGTATAGCATAACTTATGCCTTAGTGAAATTTGTTTTGCTGAAAATGGCCTAGCATAATTATTACGTGTTTTTTTTTTTTTTTTTTTTTTATTATTTTTTTTATTTTATTATTATTTTTTTTTAGTGTTTGTTATTCAATTTTCATCAAATGTCATAGAAATAGCAAAAATAAATTATGATATATACGGCATACCTGCAATAAGTTTTAATGTTTAAAATATTTGTAATAAAACAAATAAAAAATAAAATTTGATATTTGAATAACTTCAGCTTCTGGCATTTCATTTGATTAATGTGCACAAATTTGAATAGATGGTGATAAAATCTTGTTTGAACAAATGCATGAAAATTGCAAATATTATTTTAGAACATAATATATATATATATATATATATATATATATATATATATATATATATATATATATATATATATATATATATATATATATATATATATATATATATATATATATATATGAACATAATGAAAAGCTATTTAAATATTATGTTTGTAAAATGTTTATTAATACAAATATTTAAATAATAATTTATTTATTATTATCATAATATTTTATTAATCATCATAATTTTAAAGTTCATTTCACATTCATTTTTTTTTCAAAATTTGCAATGGTTATTTAAAAGCTATGTAATAAAATTCAAAACATATTATTATTGATTTTTAAGATGAAAACATGTTGACATTCAAACAAAAAAATTATCAAACGAAGGCATAGTTTTATCGGTTGGTTCGTAATAGTTTTACATACAGTATGTCTTATTAAGTTACATATTTATATATCATACAATTATACTTTAAATTTCAAAACAACAAATAAGGTACTGACACAATCTCGCAAGCCAATTTTCAAATAAAGAGAGATATATATTATAATGGCAATTAATAAGTGAAAATATTTTATAAATTGTTAAAAATGAACTTTTCATTTTAAATTTCAAATTATTATTTTTTAAAGTTTTAACCTTTAAAATGGAACATAATTCCATAATTTATTATTATTAAGCAACAGAATCAATTGATAATAAACAATAATCACTTTAAAACACAGCTAACTAGATACAGTAAGAAAGACAAAAGTTTTTGTATTTAAAAAACCCTTCATTATAATGTTTTATTATTTTTATTAAAAATTACTGTAAAAATATTATCTTATTTTTTAAATGCTATTTCTCTCTCTCTCTCTCTCTCTCTCTCTCTTCTTTTTACTAAAAATTGCCCTTTATATGCAAGTAATAAGGTTTTTTTTTTTTTTTTTTTTTTTTTTTCATTTCGAGTTTGACAATTTAAATCAGCAGCAAAATGAAAAGAAAATAATATGATTTTGCTTGCAACAATAACAAATGAAAAACACACAAAGCTTACAATATTTGTACACAACAAATAATCTAAAAAATACAAGAAAAAAATTTATATTAACGTAGATAAAAAAAAAAGTTTTTTTTTTTGCCTCCCCTATATTGAAAAGTTTACCTCTTGGGGCGATGAAAAAAACAACATATTCAAAAAGTAAAAATTGAGCTAAAATATATATGTATATGTGTGTATAATATATTTTTCCATCAACTTTACACTTAAAGCAAATAAATAAAATTCAAGACTTTTAATTTCAATATTCATTGTAAATTTGTATACTAAATATTAGGGTAAAATTGTATATTTTAATTTGCAAATGTCAATAGTTTTTTTTATATATAAATCTCAAAATGATGTTTTTCCGCTAAAAATCAACAAATTGTCACAAATTTAAATACCACAACTGTAAGTGATCCACACTATTCAACATTTAAAATAATAATAATCAAAATATTGTTCATTTAGTTTCTTCTAATTCATGTAAAAAATAATAATATTTAATAACTAATAAGTAACATTATTGACCCAGACAGTTCATAGTCACAAATAAAGTTATAACAGTGGTTGGTCTTGTTATTTATATTTGCAATAATAAATATATAAATTTATATATTTATATTTAAATTAATTTTCAATAGTCTCATCGCTCTATCTGAATCTAACGAAAAAACGTATAATATTCCAATGTGGTGGTATACATAAGCACATTTGTTTTGTCGGTTTTGTAGTTGGAATCAAAATATTCTAATAAATCATATTATTATTTCTTTATTTTGTTTTTAATAGGTATCTACAGGTTGTATTCTTGTTTCATTAAATAGATTTAAAAATAATAGTCAAACACTTGAGATTTCCAAGCATATACATATATAAAAATCATATTTCACATACACAACATATCATTAATTATAAATGGGTAGATTTTGAAGGCTTTATAAGCCCTGGAAAACTTATAGACTTTATAATGTTAAGAAAGTCTAATGTTTACTATAAAAACAAAACTTTTTTTTTTATTATTGTTTTTTATTTACTAAGTCTCCGTATTCGAGAGGACCGTTGAGCAGTGACAGAAGGTAGCCAGGAAAGGCGCAAGCGCCCATGTTAAACCTGATCTACCCTTTCCTTTGAGGGATGAAAGGATGTAGAAGGAAGAGGTAGAGTGTTGGTAGAAAGGATTGGAAGGTAGCGGAACTATATAGAATTTAGTTATATATAGAATAGTTAGCTAAGAAGAACATTACTTGGAATGGAATGTATAAAATAATATTAATTATGTATATTGTAGTATATTTTTGCTATGTGGTAAAGGAATAGACCAAAAGAAAACATTAGCATATATTTACACAAAACACTTGAAGTGACTTACATAAATAACACCAGTTTGTGCCGTATCAGAGATAAGAAATTTTAAACTTATGCAACCCGCTTAACATTTTATGCTAATTTTTGCATGTTTCTGATGTCAGAAACAAGAAGAGGCACTAAAATGGTTTACTTTACTTTTTTTTCACGCTCTCTTGTGGGGCTAAATATATACTGGTAAAAATTGTCATCAGTTTTGAAGATCTCGTTTATTGTTTTTAATTATTAAAAAGCACGTGGTCTATGGCTTTAAAGCCCTTGGAAACTTACTTTTTATCATTTAGAATACTAAATTGATAATTAGCATACCTTATTATCCATAAATTAGACACCAACACGTTGATTTTGTATTTATTTTCATTTTGGCGGTTGAAATAACACGTTTCTGACGTCACAATGTACCGGTGACTGTGATTCACTGATGAGTCAGCCAATCACAGTTACCAGTCTGATCACGTGATAAGTCAACCAATAACAGTTAACGACACACTGTGACGTCAGAAACGTATTATTTCAACCGTCAAAATGAAAATAAATATAAAATCAACTTGTTAATGTCTAATTCATGGATAATAAGGTATAGTAATTATCAATCTAGTATTTTAAATGATAAAAAACAATAAGTTTACAAGGGCTTTAAAAAATTAAAAAAAGACCATTGTTATAGTATTGCTATTTACTGCTGAAGGCTAATGAATTATTCTTTGTATATTATTACAAGCTTATACAACAAAATATATATTATGTAACTATTGCTCTGCTATGGAGAATCGTATTTAATTACATTAGATTCCTTCATGAATAGATAATTCAGTGAATATAAAAAAAAAGTTTAAAAAGATCGAAAAGTTTTGAGTTGTGCTTGACTTGAAATACAAAAGTTTTATCTGTAATTTAATCATCAGTCCCATCTGCATGTGGTCTTTTTCTTACATACATTTGCTTTTACATCTTCTTATGTATAACACTTTTTACTTTTCACATTTTCTTTTTACGTATATATTTGAAACTAGATATCAAAATATAACTTGTCTATTAATTTAATTAAAATCTATAAACTTCCTAACTGTTGCATCATGATTTTGAATATACCTTTTAGGTGAAATAAATTATAAGAATTTACTTTGAATTTGAACTTTCATATATTTTAATGTTTATATTTGATACTTTATATTTAATATTTGTATTTTTTTTAATACAACGTTAAAGGCATACACCGCACATAAAACAACATTATGCTTTTTTATGAGTAAACACGAAATGGGATCTTCAAAACTGATGACAATTTTTACCAGAATGTTAATATAGCCCCACGAGAGAGCGTGAAAATATTGTAAAGTATGCAATTTGCATGACTTTTCATGTTTATGACGTCAGAAACACGCAAAAATTATTAAAAAATGTTGTGCGGGTTGCATTAATAGACATTTTCTTATCACTGCTCCGGAGCTACAGTTGGGTTTTGAGACAAACTAAAGTTATTTATGTAAATCCCATCAAGTGTTTTGGGATATAAATTCTTATGTTTTCTTCTGGTCAATTACTTTAAGAAATTTTTATTCAAATTAAAATTTTGACATAATTGTCATCAATGTACATGAAAGCATAAATTACGTAATTTATTCCGGATTTATGTCATTATAGAATAAATTATGTTAAATTAGAACAACATAAATATTTATGTTATATACAACATAATAATTTATGCTTTCTAAAGTACTTATTATACACTATAGCATAGATTGTGCTGTATTGAACAAATTGTGCTGAAAATGAGCTAGCATAATTATTACGTATTTATTTTTATCCTTATAATATACAGACCAAATATATATTTCATCCTTTAGTTTTTTTTTTTTTTTTTTTAATCAAACTGTTACTTTCCTGATACATCCATTTCATTTGTATAGACGTCAATGTATTTAATTTAAATACTTTTTTTTTATTCAAAACATGCATTCCTTTTTGTAAGGGTGTGCCACATTTCATTAAGGGATTCACCAAAAAATAAAATCTAACTGATCTCATACGCGAGTAATACTTTTGACTTTTGTAAGAATGCTATCTTTTTGAAAACGATCAGAGACATGGGCACGCCGAATATCATTTCTGTAAATACAAAGTGGAAAAGAGAATGTTTGTTTAAATTTTACTAGGGTACGAAAAAAATAAAATAAAGAAGAAGAAAGAGAAAAGAAGAAAACTGAAGAAAAATCTTTTGTATGTTTTTAAAAAGAAGAAAAAAAAAAGCTAGGTTGCTTTTTTCTTGCATAAAACATTCTTTCTTCTTCTCCTTTACTAGAAAAAAGAATAAGATTTTTTTCATTGCCCGTAGCGAAAGAAAAAAAAAAAAAAAAAAAAAAATGGGGAATAAAAATATAAAGAAAGATGGAAAAGAAATTTATAGGGTGGTATAAGAAGAAATCAAAGAAGAACAGAAAGAAAAAAAATCTAAGATGCATTCGCATGAAAAAAATTCAGCCTTAGGTTTTTGTGGCTTTAGGCCTGTTATTAAAACTTTAATAATATTTTGATACATTTTTTGTTTGCTTTTTTTCTGTATGCTAATTTTTATTGTTCTGTTGCTCAAGTATATATATATATATATATATATATATATATATATATATATATATATATATATATATATATATAATATATATATATTTCATATATTATCTTTATGTAACCTGTTGTTACACAAAATCTTTGTTCCCGTTTTTCTATAGTTATAGTATAGTCATGTTTGATTTTTGTCATTTCTTAAAACAATAAATAATTATAACAATTATCGTTGCTGATAATTTAAGTATGTTTACATAGGTCGTTACTAAAATTGTTTTGCAAAAATTACAGTAAGAGGACATTTAAAGATAGGTTATTTGCAATGGGAAAAAAAGCTTTACCATATTTAATATAATGATGTTTGCTGCGTGGAAAGAAGCAGTTCAATAAAATAAAATAAATTACGAGTTTAAAAAAAAAAAAGTTAATTGGGTATTATACACACAGAATGGTATTCCAATTTAGATCATAATTAGTTTTTTTTTTTACTTCTTTTTAGTTTGGATTGCAATTATATCAAGCGATGATGGGGAATCGTCTCTCTCTCTCTCTCTCTCTCTCTCTCTCTCTCTCTCTCTCTCTCTCTCTCTCTCTCTCTCTCTCTCTCTCTCTCTTCTCTCACCTCATAGAGCCATTTGAACAAGATAGACTCGCTCTCTCTCTCTCTCTCTCTCTCTCTCTCTCTCTCTCTCTCTCTCTCTCTCTCTCTCTCTCTCTCTCTCTCTCTCTCTCTCTCTCTCTCTCTCTCCGATTATTCTGAGAGTGACATCCCTGCCCCCCTAAACTCCGCCACCCTCCCTTGTTCATTATGATTGCCAGCAAAACATCATTTTCCGCCAAGTTGCTTTGCTTTGATGTCAGTTAATGCAATTTACCACCCCGCGTCACTAACGTCTCAAGACGTCGTCTGCGACTTGATTCTCTCGCTTTCTTCTTATACAGAGAAAACGATTAACAAAAATCGAGTGAAGAAGAAGAAGAAGTAAATTATCATCTACGTCATAAGTTAAGAGAAGAAACTTGTTAGAAACTTGAAAGAACCCATACTTGTTTTGTGGTAAAAAAAGACTTGATTTTTTATTCCTCCTTTTCTCTAACAGGGTTTATATAAACATTTACATAATGTTATTAGGGAAGATAAGGAAAGGAAAATTCTTTGTAAAAATACTAGGAAATAATAAGAAATTTTCTTAAATTTTATTAAATTTATAATAGGTTTATCTTAATAGGAACTCAGTTTAGATGTTGCTTAAATGTGTTACATAATTTTTCTATATGTGATTTCAAAATAATAACAAAGTTCTCGTGTACAGACGCTGTGATAGAAAATTTTACTTTATTGCAGTATGTAAACATCATGGCTTAATTATAAAGCAATACGTTAATGAAAGTCTATACGTTAATTTTTATACGACAATGTCTGTATAGTGCTGACAAATTCCGGATCGGGGGGGGGGGGGGGGGGGGGGCACAAAAATAAGCTTAAATCAAGTTAATATTTACCCAATTATCCGGATATTTGATTTAGATTACTTTGATCCGGATCTGAGAAACGGTTAAAAATTACCAGAATATAATTTTCCGTGATCCAGATACACATTCAGATAACGGATAATTTTTCATCCAGATTTGAAAATCCGGGTAACTTTTTGACAGTCCTAATCTGTACACATGATTGTGACAATAAATTGTACACTGTAAATACTGTACAGTGACGTATCTTACAAATTACAAATTTACCGTATGTTTTTGAATGGTAAAATAATATGGTATCAAAATCATGTGTATATGCAATACAATTACATTAATGCAATCAGCAAACAAATTTACAAAACAGCTAGAAATAAAGTTCGTCTCTCCATGCTCCAGACTCAGAATCTCTAATCTTATAATTGTTTGCATAAACAAATATTTAAATTTCCAGCTACTCCTTGATATCTATATGTAATTGCATCATCAATCATAATTCAATTGAACCAGAAAGTAAAGTATATTTGCCAATGTGAAGTTTAAAGAACATGACATTGTTACTCTACAGTTTTAATGTCCATGAAATATATAGTTAAAAAGGCGTCATGGACTATTTTCCAATGTAATAATAATAATATAAAGGAAATTTTGCAATAGTAAAAAAATTAAAATTTGATGTGAGATTCTCAACAACTATTATAATAACCTCACTACAAAAAGTAATTAAGTTATACTTTTTTAAAAAAGTGATTACAAAATAAGTTAGCTTTACCGAATCATTTTTTGAACAAATTCAATACATAAAAATTTATTTTCTTTTATGCAATTTTAAATGTAGTCACTAAAAATGTTTGTTATTCTGTAAGAAAGTAATTATTGTAATAATTTGTAATAGATTTCTATAACATGATATTATGATTTCTTGTTTCAATATTATGGACTAAATGTTATGGCTAAGATTCGAGTAATATAACTGTTAATTAGTTCTGAATGTACACAATAAACTTTATTATCAAGTTCATCTCATCCATATTGTATTACATTTAGCAAGCTTGTTATTCGTATATATATAAACATTAATCTGTGCCTATCAGGGCAAAGAGAACGACATTTTGAGGAGACACGAAGGAAACGCCAAGTCAGGAAGCTCCAGAGAAACATCTCCGGTGTCGCAGCAAAACATTTATTTACTTTGCCGCAGTAAAAAGCAAAAGTATTATTACCTCAACCTAGCTGGCTTGCCGTGCTGCTTGCTCCCTTTATGACTTGTTACAGATCTATCTCCACTTTTTCTTTTCTTTCTTACACAGTTTTGTGTGCCAATGTGTTACACGGGAAGATAGAAAAGTTCTCACGTAATAAAACTTGATAAAATAAACATTTATAGTCGAATAAAGGAGATCAAAGTAATTATTTTTTTTTCCATATTCTAAGAGGACACATTGCTCTGATTCCTTTATTGTATTCTGATTGTAACTGATTCTGATAAAATCGATATAATATGCAAATTTGTAATTTTTTAATCTATTAATTATTTTTTTAAAAAAATTGAAAGTCTTGAAATGACGTCACGGGCGTAGGCCTTTTTCAAATGCGCACATGCATAACTTTTGAAACCCATTATTTAATTTTTTTAATAATTTATTAAAAATATTTAATTAACTCAAAAATTAGAAATTTTAATATTAATCGATTCAGGATAACGTCCTCTATTAGAATATGAAATGAAATAACACACTAAAATATTTTTAGTGTTTCTTGTTGCAAGAAATTCTCATATAGAAATTATTTATTTTTCAAAATAATAAAATTCATTGAAATTTTCTTAAACATTGAGATAAATTATAAGTCATAATATCGAGTAACTTATAAATGTCTTCCAAATAGACTGTTTTGATTTTTGGTGTATAAAGTTTTCTACAGTTCTCCAGGTCAATACTGGAACTTTACTTATTTTATAAACAAGTACTCGACTTTATTCTTATCCCATGCAAATTATTTTACCGAATAACTCTCTCTCTCTCTCTCTCTCTCTCTCTCTCTCTCTCTCTCTCTCTCTCTCTCTCTCTCTCTCTCTCTCTCTCTCTCTCTCTCTCTCTCGCTATATATATATATATATATATATATATATATATATATATATATATATATATATATATATATATATATATATATATATATATATATATATTCTCTCTTACAGCCTGGTTGCATTGAGCAAATTTAAATATGCAATATGATTTTTATTGATTAATTATAAATGATTGAATCAATGATTTTGCAATTGAATTTTATTTTATGCAATCCAATTAATTGCACATTAAATCAAAATAAATTAAACAACCAATTATAACAGGAAAAATAGTATAATTATTTTCTCAAGCTAGCATAAACAATTTTAAAATTGTATGTTCATTTTCATTGCGAATTTATTATAATTTTAACCAGAGTATAGCATTAAAGCTCACCAATTTAGTTGATCAATATTTTAGGTATGTATTTATTTAATACAATCACACGTATATAAATAAAATAGTAAATAACTATAGTATTGAAATTTTAAACAATACTACACAATAATATTTAAAACAATAATGTAATAATAATATATATAGACAAAAAAAACGACAGCTATATTTATTTTTGTTTTTATTTAATAGACAAAAAAAATAGTTTGAATATTATAGACAAATTGACAGTCCAGCGTATTCAATCAATCATTCAGTCAATGTATTTTCCAATACACAATAAGTTTACATTATTATTATTTAGTTTTAAATAATAATAATAATAATATAAAAAACAACATATTGTATAGTGAGCATTGATTTTATTGCAGAATATACAATTGAGTATAATGTATAATATTACAATACAGTCAATCTGTATTTGTAGCAATTGTAAACACACGGAGAGAATTCATCCCTGTTCAATTGGATTTCATGAAGAATTTTTACCAAGAAGAAAAAAAGAAAAAAAAAAGTAAAACAAATAAATAAAACAGGTAAGTATCATGACGTCATTATACCTTTCGGTGTAGACCAGGATTAAATATTTTCAGTATGGGCTTTAAAGCCCTTGTCAACTTACTTTTTTATCATTTAGAATACTAGATTGATAATTACCATACCTTAATATCCATGAATTAGACACCAACACGTTGATTTTGTATTTATTTTCTTTTATTTTCCTTTTTGCGGTTATATCACGTATCTGACGTCACAATGTACAGATGGGGCCGTGATAGGGGTAAAGAACTTGAGGGAGGGGCTTAAATTTATCACGTGACCAGAGCGGTGAATGTGATTGGCGGCGGTACATTGTGACGTCAGATACGTGATATAACCGCAAAAAGGAAAATAAAATAAATACAAAATCAACGTGATGGTGTCTAATTCATGTATATTAAGGTATGGTAATTATCAGTCTAGTATTCTAAATGATAAAAAAGTAAGTTGACAAGGGCTTTAATGTATGATTTAAGGCTTACCAGACCTTAGGCTTAACCCGTTACCACACTTTTCTCCGCTCGACTACCAGATCTGTGTGATTCGGACCACTGGAGTGTTGAAAACGTTATAATTCAATACTATTTGTTTAGTTTGTATGTTATATAATATACATATATAGATTTCTGATAAGAATGTTTTATAATATGCTGGAATATTTATTTTTTCGTAGGAGCAATTTTTCAAAGATCATAATTATACTATTATATTTATTGCATAAAATTGAACAATTGAGGTTGATTCCTATTTGTAAGCATTTTTTTTTCAGTGTGTTTCCCATGTCTATGTTTGATTTAAAATTTAGTTTCGTATGCATGGCTACTTTTTATAACATCATACTATTTGTATGACTTTTCTCTCTCTCTCTCTCTCTCTCACACACACACACACACACACACACTCTCCATACACATACCCACAACTCATGTGAAAATTTAAACAGAGCATATCAAGTTTTGGCAAACAAAAATTTTACTATGTACCAAAAATACACCAAAATGTCAGAGCAGAGTCCTGTCTGTTAAAGTATATAGAATTGAATATTAAATGTCGCTTTTGTATGAGTATGTAATATATATGTATGTGTGTGTGTGACACAGTGCTTGTGAGTGAGGCCTAAAGCAGTTTCAAGCCTAAGGTGTTTTTATATCAAATTAACATCAATTCGTAAAGCCATTCACGTATTACACAAAAAAAAAAAAAAGTTTTTATATATTTTGTTACGTTTGATAGTTTAAAATAATACTAGTGAATAAATTGTATCTGTATTTTACTCTCTGTAAATTACGGTAATAATACAATCCTTAAGAATCCTAGTTTTCTTCTTTTGGCAATAGGACTTTTTGATTTAACTGCAATTATTAATTATATTTTTTTCTACTAATGAAGTTCTTCTGATATTATTCTGTTTCTTTTGTTTACTTTCTTTACCGCATATTTACATGATCTGCTCACTCATAAGAATGACACTTCAAGATATTATAGGGTGTATGCGCATGACGTCATATTTAATGCACTTCGAGACCATACTGGAGTAGTAAACAACATTTCTCAGCAACGGGCAAACTTCGTTTCAGGTTATTTTCATTTGGAAATCGGTTAATTTTTTGTTATTGTTATTTTTCTTACATACTTGAGATACTAATTCAACATATTTACAGCATCAACATGCTCTAAAAAATATTGCTTGTGTTTTTAAACTGGAAAAATGAGTTATTTTCCTATGCCACCCATGTTATTGAGTGATCCAACATGGCGTTGACTTTATCATGAATACATACACCCTACAGACGGAAGGGAAAAGTCAAACAGTTTTTTTGCCAAAATATCACAGTAATGACACTGACAAGTCCCATAACGGATGCAAAGATGTTCAGGATAAAAGTGGAAAACTAGGATTTGGAGGGAGGCTACTGTGGCCTAAAGATAAGGACTTATGCCCCAGTATTCGCCTGGACTGATGAAGTGAAACCACAGATAACTTTCATCTTGGGCAGCCAACGAGAGATTCTCACATTTAATAAATTAATTTCGAACTCAAAAAATCCAGTCTCTCTCTCTCTCTCTCTCTCTCTCTCTCTCTCTCTCTCTCTCTCTCTCTCTTATTTTTTTAATTTTAAGATCAAACGTAATTGGAATATTATTTTTTTTAACTGCAGGCTGTCTATGTTTCAAGGCTCTGTGAATAAAAGCCTGTATTACTATTCCAATAATGACATTTCAAAAACGTCATTTTATTACAAAAGCTGGTATGTATAACGACATCTGTATTGACATTTCATATTGTACTTATTTTTATTGACAGATCGTGCATGTTAACAAACTACATTCTTCCCTACCACATCAGACATCACATCATTATATCTGCATGCATAACAAACACTACTAATGATATTCTCTTATGTCAATTAACAAGCTATATATAAATGTTAAAAAATATTTACAGTGTATTCTAGTTATGTCAAGTGCATGTACTCAAATTTTTTTACGAATTTTTTTTTTTTATTGGCTTATGGCCATACAATGCAATCAGATGGAGATTTCAGAATTGACGCAAAATTATATCTAAATACATGTTATTTCCATATACCAATAGGGTGTGTGCGCATGACGTCATTCTGAATGCTTTCTGATGCTCTTCTTGAGCAATAAATAGCATTGCTCAGCATAGAACAAACGTAGTTTTTGATTATTTTTTCTTTGGAAAATTAGCAATTTTTTTGTTATTATTATTTTTCTTGCATACTTGAAAAACTAATTCAACCTGTTAATAACATCAATGCTCTCAAAAATATTGCAAAAAATTTGTATACTGGCTAAATGAGCCTTTTTTCCATACTAGTCCATGTTATTTAGCGCTCACTTATGGCGTCGACTTTGACATGAATGAAACCACCAGAATTCTTTTTTTTTTTTTTTAGTAAAAAGACTGTACTTAATTTTAAAATTAATTTTGTAATAAATGAAATATTTTGCATACTGTATGCAATCATCATAGTATGAATATCTACGTATTTCTACTTACTGTATACTATAATTATGATACCAATAATACATCAGGCAAGAACCTGATTAGGTGTAAAATCAGCTACTGCACGATTTGACTAAACAATTGTAAAGAAAGAGAAAATCTGATATTTTGCACAGTGATACTTTAGGATGAGTTGTCTTCAAAAATTTAAAAAAAAAAGGTGCAGGGGTCACCATGCTAGATTTTGAATTATGAATATTTGAAGTTTTAGTCACATAGCCTATGCATGCTTATTTTAATAATAATTTTCTCTCTTTTCTGATGGTTATGGATTCTTAAAATTTAAGGATAGTTACTATTAACTTTTAAATGGCATCATAAAATTTGGAATTTTTCTTTCAGATTTTGAGATACAAGCCATCTTAATACAACCCTTAATAAAAAATAAAATTAATAAAAAAAATGAAATTATTGTTATAAATTAAACACACTTTATCTGAAGCTTTAAAACTTAAATTAAGTTAAAACAAGAATTATAGGTAACATTTTCAAAATATATGTCAATAATATTGATTTCTAATGCAAAAGTAACACTTTGTTTGTACTTTATTTTTACTTCAAAATATATAAAAAACGCAATTTTCTTGTAACTTTTTTTTCCAAACTTATTTCTATGTGTCTCTTTTTCTTTTGTGAAAGAAGTTTCAATTTTCAAACCAACATCGCATACACAAGACTGGCTTTTTTTTTTTTTTTTTTTTTTTTTTTTTGTGAGCTGACGACTTACTTAGAATACACGATTACTTTTGTGTACAAAGTATCACACAAAATATAAGAACACGCAGTAGGAGCCACATTTGTATATTGCATAATATACAGTATAATAAATCTTGCGTTCGGTAATATCAATGTTTGGAGGTAGTTGGTGTCACTTCATTCATTTCCTATGTTCAATGCTGTAATTATTAATTGCGCAATTGGAACTGAACACTAAAAGCCAACTTGGACTTATATTATTGACTAATATAGGAAAAACTGTTTTGAGGCCGACTTTAAGCGATATCGCTTACATCCGCTTCCGTTTCGATGTACTGCGCATGTGTAGTAAGTCGAAACGGAAGTGGATGTGAGGGAAATCGCTTATAGTTGGCTTCAAAACATTTGTTTCTTTATCAGTCAATATGTAATTTTTACTTTTAATTGATATATAAAAATCTTAGTGTATAAAGCACGTAGAAAAAGTACTAGCAATGGTAGATACATGAGTCCTGTGAATAGCAATTTGTAAATATTAACCTGAAATTGGTGTTTATACAAAAAACGTAGAGTATATAATGTATAATGCACGTAGAAAAAGTACTAGCAATGGTAGATACATGAGTCCTGTGAATAGCAATTTGTAAATATTAACTTGAAAGTGGTGTTTATACCACAATGTGTCACTAGGTAAAATTACATCTGATCTTCTTGAGACACGCCTGTATTGTAATATGACTTAATTATCTGCATTAAGTAAGGCGTTATTATAATTTACCAATACATGTTCCACACACACAAAAATACTACTTATGACAGGTACATGAATCCTGTATAGGTATACAGTTTAATTTGGAACAGGTAGTTATAAACTACAATACCACTTAATCTAAGTGAGTCATACTTTTATTGTAGCATATTGCACCTGCATTAGGTATTATTGTAGTATAATAATACCTGCTCTAGACTAGGTTATATGTTATATGTCTTCATATTGCATGCTTACTAATGAAAACACTAATAATATTAATATGAAATTTTTTAAACTCTAAAATGTCATAATTTCATGTTTTACGTTTTTGAACTTTTAGTTAAAAAGTCTTTTAGTTAAAAAAAAAAAAAAATGGGGGTAGACAGGCGTTGAACTTATAGAAGCTTAATAATTTCAAATTGTAAATAACTACCCTGCAAATAATGTGACACATTACTTAATAATAGACAACTTGCATGCCGTTTTTTTATGGTCTTAAAAAATTCTTTAGGGAAAATAAATAATATTGGTGCATATAAAACTTCTTTAAAAATGCTCCTTCATATTTAAAATAATTTCTGAAATTCAAATTTTATTTGAAGTAAAGACGGTGGTCATTACGCCGAAAGACGGTTCGCGTTTCTTTTGCTTTTTAATTGTTGAAATCGTTCAAGCAAGTTCGCAGCAACTGAAGAATTTTTTTCAACGGCCGAATTTTTTTGAAAAATCTGCATTTTCTCCAACAGAGCTGTTTAAAAAATCGGCCGTTGAAAAAAATTCTTCAGTTGCTGCGAACTCGTTTGAACGATTTCAACAATTAAAAAGCAAAAGAAACGCGAACCGTCTTTCGGCGTAATGGCCACCGTCTTTACTTCAAATAAAATTTGAATTTCAAAAAATATTTTAAATATGAAGGAGCATTTTTTAAGAAGTTTTATATGCACCAATATTATTTATTTTTCCTAACGAATTTTTTAAGACCATAAAAAACGGCATGCAAGTTGTCTAGTGTTTCAAAACTACCCATATGTTGATTAAAATTTCCAAGAGTATCTTATTTTTTTTTTTTTTTTTTTTTTTTTTTTTTTTTTACGACCGTTAAATTTTTACAAAGAAAAATTATTAAAGAGCTCAAAAATTTGTGTAGAGAAGAATGAAAATATTATTTTCTCAAGTTATACAAGATTCACGATTATCATGATGATACGTCTGCTTCTGAAAATTCGACACACGTGTATCGAAGTCACGTGGCTTCACTGAAATTGCTTCTCTCCTTTCTCTGTATATTTCGCGACACCCTCCAGGGAAACCAACAAGAATAAAAAAACAAACACATTCGCTATGAATTTCTTTTCTCTCTTTCTCCCTCTCTCTTTTTCTTTCGTCATACAAAAAAAAAAATCTAAAAGATGAAGAAAATGAAGTTCATTCGAGATCTCTACAACATCATCTCTGTAAGTTTTTCAAACACGTTTATACTTTGAATTTGCATTAGATAATATACAATATAAAATATCATACAGATTTTTACTGCTTAAAATTCAATAGAGGTAAAAGATATAAAAATTTAAAATAAACGATTTTTTTTTGTACTTGTTGTAGTTGTTTTTTGTTGTCAATTTTACGAGCTTACTGAGAGAGAGAGAGAGAGAGAGAGAGAGAGAGAGAGAGAGAGAGAGAGAGAGAGAGAGAGAGAGAGAGAGAGAGAACGAATACAAAGTGATAAGGGAATGATTGTAACGATTTTATAGGAAATAGAATTGTAAATTTTTCATCAGTCCTATGATTGTTTTTTTTTCTCTCTCTCTCTCGCTTTCACTCGCTAAACTTGCGATTTTATTCTAAATTGCTGCCATTGACAGTTTGTTTACATTTATTTTATTTTTATTTTTCAATTTAAAATTTTAGAGAAAAAGTAATTTTTAAATCGGAAGTAAAAACATGACTTTTTACATTTGAAATAAATTATGTATGTAACAAATAAATAAAATGAGAATTTATGTCGCTTTTTTATCATATTCAAATATATATAAAATGAAAAAATATCAATTGATTTTTCATCACAAGATATTTTATAAGTATGAAAGATTTCATTTTGTAGAAAGAAAAAAATTGTACTTGCATAGAGATCAAATACAGCAGCTAGAGCAGTGCAAGAATTAATTGAGCCATTCCTGAAACTGCATTTAAATAAGTATTTCATGAAAAATTCTTCATAAAAATAATACTTCAGTTTATGGTATATACCGTCTTACAGTGGCGGATTGAGCGCCGAGATTTCGATATTATCTCGAAGGGCCGCGGCTAAAGAGGGCCGTCGGGCCGTCTTCGCAGCAACTGGCAAAAAAAAAAAAAAAAAAAAAAAAAGAAGAAAAGAAAAAAGCAGGAAGGAAAGGAAGGAAATTTTTGAATCTTATATATAGTTTAGATATTGATATAATTTTAATAAGATCTTATTGTGCGATGGCTGATCCTACAATATAAAGGTTGTAAATAAAAGTTTTAAATAGAAATAAATTAATCTTAACCCAATGTCTCATGACGGACTTTCAGAATTCTTGTCAGTTTTTTTTTTCTCAAAAGATGATGCACTTTGACAAAGCAATATTCATACAAACAATTTGATATCACAGGTTACTAGTCATCTCAAAGAAATATATAATATTATATTACACACGAATATTTTCTATTCTAGCCCTGGGATTTTTTTTTTTTTTTTTTTTTTTTTTTTTTGCTTTCTAAAGTAAATGATTGTAATTTTTACTTAAAATTAGCTAGCCACGCCCCCTGAAGTTCATAATATAAATATAAAATATACAATTTCATGGGAATAGAAAACAGCGTGATTTTTTTTATTAAGCATGCATATGATTGTGCATGATTACAATTGTTAAAAAATAATAAAATTAATAACTGTATTTAAAATCAATACATATTTATGTATTTCATTTTATATAAATATATAATGAATAATTTTTTTATGTAAAATAATTTTAATTTATTTAAATGTCAGTATAGTTCAGCTGGTAATTGACAATTGTATAAAAAACGTATTGTATGAATTAAAAACTGTAATATTTCTGTTATATAGTTTTACATTATTAACATAGGATTATTAAGCATGAAAATGATTTTTCGTCCCCTGACAGCTACTTTGGGTGCTTTGTGTTCGACTGTGCTCAATTGATGACAATTTTTTAATTATCTGTTTGTTGTTATTGATCCCTCCCTTTAAAATTTTCTATTAAGGGTGTGCCAAAACGATATAAAGCCTATACCAATAACATTGCACCTTTATTCCATCATAACTTGGTAACTAATTACTCGATATTATTGAAATTTACACCAAAAGTGTAACAAAAAAATAAGCGAT
This sequence comes from Ecdyonurus torrentis, assembly GCA_949318235.1. NCBI lineage: Eukaryota > Metazoa > Arthropoda > Insecta > Ephemeroptera > Heptageniidae > Ecdyonurus > Ecdyonurus torrentis. The sequence continues at coordinate 6,848,547 of OX439129.1, forward strand.
GCGACGAAAAAAAAATAAAATTTATTTTCCAAATATTTGAGCAAAATATTTTTAATAGAAGAACGCCTGTAAAGTAGGCAGCCAGAAATACAAGGCCAAGCAAAATATTTTTCTCCCTTCTCTCGCCACTTCCTGTCGCTCGAGCAGTGAGAGCCGTCGTCGAGTCAGTATTATATTTTCTTGCAAAATGTTGTCTGTTTGGTTTTGTCACATTTTGTTCTCTTTCACAAAATTAAAATTTCATTCTTTCTCGCGTCGTGTGCTGCTTTGTTGAATATGTAATTCTGAATTTGGTTATTACTGCTACTTTTTTTTTTACAAAATAAATAAATCTTATACTTGTAAATTTATTCTTGTAGAATAAAACACGGAAAAAGTTTACCTATTGCATGCTGCATTTGTGTATCATAAATCATAATATATAATAATATATTATGTATAGCATTTCATTCATAATAAAATAAATTCAGTAATTACTGATATTCTTTAATTTTTGACAAGATTTTTTTTTTTTTTTTTTTTTTACTTTTCTTTACAAGTGCTTTTTTTTATTTTTTTGTATAAAACATGGAAAGTATATAAACTACGTTTGCGCGCATTACGTCATATTGTGCTGCATTTATGTCCGGATGTACAGCAATAATAGAATATTCAACATTTAGATTTATATAAGTTTTATTTTGACATTTTGATTCATAAAATTTAAGTTTTCTCTCTCTCTCTCTCTCTCTCTCTCATGCGATTGCTTTACTAAATATATTATATTCTAAATTCAGTGATGACACTGAAACAGTTTATTTGGCTATAGTCGCTACAGGCAATAATGTGACTCAATTTTTTTAGATTGATTGTTTGATTGTGTGTGAGAGTGAGAGAGAGAGAGAGAGAGAGAGAGAGAGAGAGAGAGAGAGAGAGAGAGAGAGAGAGAGACAGAGAGAGTATTCTCCATTTATTATTTTATTTTGATACATTATTTTTCTGTTAGTTTTCGCTTTCTTATATTGTTGCGATCATAAAACACGGAAAGTAAAAATTTTAATTTATACTTTCCGTGTAAATATATTACGTAATATATTACGTAATTACGTAATATGCGTTATTATTTGTGCTGCATTTATGTCATTATAATAGCAATAATAATAACATTCAAAATCTTTATTATTTTTATATTCAATTTTAGTTATACATTTTCTTTCATAAAATTATGATTTCTCTCTCTCTCTCTCTCTCTCTCTCTCTTTGAGTATAAGGATTGAAGAAGTCGACAAGAAGACGATACAGCGTGTAACATGTTTGCTGCGATAGTCGAGCGGAGGGTAGTAATATTTTATTATACGCTCGCCGTTCATTTCCTGGATAGAGGGACAGTCACAATAAAAGAGCCTTTGATTTGCAAAAATATTTTTATGTTTCTTATTTATTAGAATAACAGGAAAAAAAAACAAAAAAAAAAAACAGATGTTCTTCAAAGCTCCGGCCTGCTTATTAAATATATGTTCCCCCTTTTTTTATATATATATATATATATATATATATATATATATATATATATATATATATATATATATATATATATATATATATATATATATATATATATATATATATATATATATATATATATAGAATAAAAAATCGAGTCTTTTTATTTTCTTGTCAAAAAAGTGTATTAGTTACTACAAATTGCATTTAGAATTACATATTTATATTTATATAGTAAATCAAGTGCACGCATACTAAACACGAGATAGAGAGAGAGAGAGAAATCGTAGTTTTATATGAAACAAAATTTACAAAATAAAACTTGGATACAAATTATCTACATTTTGGATGTTATTATTTATTTCTTATGACATAAATAAATATCAGGTGATTTACACATTCCGTGTTTTATTCAACAAGAAAAAAATAGTAAACAGAAATGCAAATTATTAAAAATACATAATAATAAAAATAAATTAAAAATACCATGTATCTCTCTCTCTCTCGCAATGCATAAAAAAAATGAGAAATCAAATTTCTTGTCAAGTAACGTGTCCATATCAGTTATTATCACTGAATTAGAATTATATTTATTTTATAATATAGCAGGTGCGTGCGATGTGAGAGCTGAGAGAGACCGAGAGAGAGAAAGAGAGTGTGGAATAAAATTTTAACTTTATAAATCATGGAACAAAACTTGACAAAATCAAACATACAAAATTCTGCAAGAAAATAATACTGAGTGAGACGGCTGGTTCTCACTGCACGTGTGACAGGAAGTGGCGAGGGTTGGGGAAGAAATGGTTTTCCTGACTCTCTATAGCTGTCACTTTGATTAGGAAAACAATCACTCGGACAACCAACATGACTAAATAATAATTATAATAATTTCGATTTTTTTTCGGTGGGTAGATACGATTACGCTGATAACAATGATGTAAAAATAAATTCAAAAAAGTTGGTACATGGACGACACTGTTGGAAAAACGAAACGCCATAAGGTTTATAAGGAAGACAAGTAACGCCATCCATTGATTTAGTTTGGCGGATTTCATTTATGTACATCGTTAACCAAGAAAAAAAGGCATACTGGGAGAAATTACAATAAATTTAATAAAAAAATAATTTTCAGTAATATGGTAATACTTAATATTTGGGCTTAAAGTAAGCCGGAGATATCCGGAGCTGAGCTCCGGTAAAATTTTGAAAATTTAACATTGCGCTTATGGGAGCTCCGGATCTGTCTTGAGTTTTTTTTAACATTGATAGCTCCGGCAAAAGAATTTTTCTATTTTAAGCCCTATATATATTATACTGTATAAACGCAATAATTATAAAAACTCATTTTTAGCACAATTTGTATAATACGTAATGCATAATCGATATTCCATACTTTATAATCACTACGTTACATGATGATAATACATAAATATTATATTGCACAGCATACTTATTTATGTTGTTGTAATTTAGTATCACTTATACACTAAAATAATATATAAATATATCATAAATTACGTTATTTATCTTTTCGTGCATGTATTCACCGCATTTTCTATTAATGCATGTAATATATTCAAATTGAAGTGAATGAATAAAACTTATGAATATTTTTATAAACTAATTTAAATAATTATAAAATAGCTGTATATATATTATAATATACTATTACATCATATTAAATCTGCATAGGTTTTTTTTAAAAAATAACAAATCAATACAACGTCAATCAGGCTACATATTATTTTTTATCGTCATTATAAAGTTCTTTTTTTTTTGTATTTAATTATTTAATAATGTCAATTATAAAATTACTTTATAGTTCAACTTTTAAATAAATTAAAATAATAAAATTATAAAAAAGTTATTATTTATTTAAATTGAAAATATAATTATGTATTGCTTTTAAAAACTAATTATATTTTATTATACTAATGTTGATGAGCGGTTTTTTTTCTCTCCCCATTCTATAGTATATTAGATCTCAAAACAATTTGATTAATTGTAATATTGCAAAGTAATTTTGCCACTAATTAAATTTGTAATCATTGCTTATTAGATTTTATATTTTCAGTTTTAAATTTGTTAAAGGCGTAGAACAAGTTAAACAAAAAACTTGTCTAATATCCCAACATACCTGAATATCAACGTTGATTTGCCCGGTGTCATTGATTTCTAATTTATTTTACATTCACAAAATACAGATGCGTATAATGACGTCACAGCTCGCTTAATATTCTGTTAATTGTAAATAATGACTAGACCAGTAAAAAAAAAAATTTAATGCTACTACAAACTGCCTGGGTCAATAAAATGTCTTATTTCTTTTCTTTTCTTTTTTTTTTTTTTTTTTTTGCGATCGTGTTAAGCAAGCAAATAGTGACACCATTGTCCACATACGTCATTTTTTAAATAGAAAATAAATCAGAAATCAATGACTTCGGCCAAATCAACGCTGATAATTAGGTGTTAGGATATTACCTATCATTAGACAAATTTTGTGTTCAACATGTTCTATGCCTTTAAAGAAACAAGCAAGGTCAGAAGGGGTTGATGGTAGCTACCCCCCCCCCCCTCTTCAAAATTGGTCAAAATACGTACTGTTCTATCCGACACCACCCTTCTTGATTTAAATTGCGTGATACACACTCCCCCAACCCCTGAAAACACGTAGTATTAAATTACATCTTTGTTGTTCTTATTTTAATTAAAATTTTCAACTTATAGCTTAACATCCGACATTGACTTTATTGTAAAATAAAGTTACCATTTATGTTCAACTTTTTTATAATAACTTTATTTGAAAATGTGCGGGTTGTATCGACATGTGGGATATTTGTTTGGAGAAAACTTTTGAAACACGCACAGTACTGCATAGCTGACTGCGTATAGTACGTATATTATGGTAGGTAAATTAATATTAAAGCCATAAACTTCATAAAACAACATGTGCTTTTTAATGAATAAACACGAAATAGGATCTTCAAAACTGATGACAATTTTTACCACAATGTCAATGTAGCCCCACGAGAGAGCGTGAAAATACTGTAAAGTATGCAAATTGTGTGACTATTCATGTTTCTGACGTCAGAAACATGCAAAAATTAGAAGAAAAAATGTTGTGCTGGTTGTATAAATCGAAATTTTGTGATCACTGCTACGGGGCTACAGTTGTGTTTTGAGACAAACTAAAGTTATTTATGTAAGTCTTATTAAGTGTTTTGTGATATAAATGCATAAGTTTTCTTCTGATCTATTCCTTTATAAGGCATTAGCTAAAGTAAGTATTTAGGAGTACATACTCTTATAATAATATATTTTGCCATTCAAAAAATACCACTAAATTTTCAATGTTTTTTTAATGAGAAAAACATGCACTGCATTTAAAAACTGTAAACTGCATTAAAATGGTAAATTTGAGGAACTCTCTATATGCATTAGAATTTAATATATATAAACATGAATGTTTCCAGACAATGTTTAGATCAGTTATATATATATATATATATATATATATATATATATATATGTTAGCTTCCAGAAGCGAATTCGCTCCGGAAGCGGAAAATATGGTCAGAACGCGTTGGGACCACGTATGTGGCTTCGTAACGCGAAATTCGTGTTGGGAGCATGGTAAATTTAACCCCAACGCGTTGAGATCAAGTTGAAAATTTTCAACGTGACGGGATCAAATTTGAAATCTTATGACGCGTTAGGAACATGCAAAATTGTTCTCAATGCGTTGGGACCAAAATTGAAATTTCACAACGCGTTTCAGTACAATATAATAATTATGTGTATAAAATATTACCAAATAAATAATAATAAAAAAACAAACGTTAGTTAGAGCTATATAAATATTTATAGCAAAAATTTTTAAATAAAAATAAAACTATAATTTTATTTAGTAAAATAATCAAAAGCCGAAAAGGAACTTTTCTTAATTCAAAATTTTATGTGATATGATATTATATGTTATATGTATTATTATTATGCATGTTTTTATAAGTATTGTTTGTTTTTACATTTATAATTACTTTACTTGAAATGCAGGAATACAGTATACTGCATGTATGTGTTTTGAGCAAGGTGTTGTTAAATCACACGGACGGAATATATTGAGAGATGAAAATTAAACTTACTAAACGATCTATCTGATTATTAATTATATATGACCAAAACTTTTTTATTTTTAAGTGAATACTTACGATTAAATATGCCAGAGCCACTGTAAAACCGTTATCCACTCACTTAATTATTTGCGCACCAACAATACACGTCAATTATTTAAATTCAAATATTTTCTTAACATATTCTATTTCCAACGACTATGGTGAAATTATAAAACATGTTTTCCGCACAGAGACGAACATTCAACTGAACGTGTATGAGAAAAAAATATATCGGTATATTGTTATCACTGGATAAAATAAGGTAGACTTATTGAACTTTGAACCAATGTATGAGGAAAGTAGTCATAGGTCATAATAGATTAATTTTGTTGGTATATGAAATAAATACTTTTATTTTTCATTATTTAAAATCAGTTTTAAAAAAGGCGTGTTCTCTCTCTCTCTCTGTCATTTTCTTCGAGATAAGATACCTTAGCAAATATTTGAGTTTAAGAAAAATGTTAATATTCGGCTTTTGATTATTTTAGTAAATAAAATTATAGTTTTATTTTTATTTAAAAAATTTTGCTATAAATATTTATATAGCTCTAACTATCGTTTGTTTTTTTATTATTATTTATTTGGTAATATTTTATACACATAATTATTATATTGTACTGAAACGCGTTGTGAAATTTCAATTTTGGTCCCAACGCATTGAGAACAATTTTGCATGTTCCTAACGCGTCATAAGATTTCAAATTTGATCCCGTCATGTTGAAAATTTTCAACTTGATCTCAACGCGTTGGGATTAAATTTACCATGCTCCCAACATGAATTTCGCGTTACGAAGCCACATACGTGGTCCCAACGCGTTCTGACCATATTTTCCGCTTCCGGAGCGAATTCGCTTCTGGAAGCTAACATATATATATATATATATATATATATATATATATATATATATATATATATATATATATATATATATATATATATATATATATATATTATTAATAAAAAGCAATTGTTTTAAGGCGGGAAATCAGCTACTGCGGGATTTGACTAAAAAGTTGTAAAGACAGAAAAATCAGAAATTTTGTACAGTGATACATTCGGATTACGTATCTTCAAAAATGTAAATATTTTAGGGGGTCACCATGCTAGATTTTTCATTATGTTTTTTTGAAGTTTTAGTCCCATAAGAGCCCATTTTAATTTCAATAATTAATTTCTCTCTTATTTGATGGTCTCGGGTTCTGAAAATTTTATCATAGGTATCTGTTACTATTAACTTTCAAATGGCATCATAAAATTTGGAAGTTTTCTTTTTAGATTTTGATCGAGATACAAGCCATCTATATACAATCCTTAACACTTTTTCCTCTTCGTGAATTCTACTTAATTCTCTGCTGTTTATTACAGTAGAAGTTAAAGTAAATTTGAAATTTTAACGACCATTAATGTGTAAAATCCTCTATTTATGTTTTATAATATAAAAAATATAGTAATATTATATATGCGCACCTAAATATTAAAAATAGACTTCTGTTTATAATTCTATCTGTTATGAAATTACCTTCATTTAAGAATGCAATAAACACGTTATATTATATCAACTTATATATATATTTTTTTTATAACGAAAAAATAAAATCAAAATAAAATATAATACATTTTTATGAAGGTCTTTAAAAAAGACAATATAATAATCATGACTGTATGATAAATTAGAACATAACAATTTTATTGTTTTAGTTATATAGCTCACGTATATATATAGAAAGTTTTGAGGAATTTATCATCTGAAAACCGGAAGTAACGTACTTTATTTTCTAATTATGATTTTAAACTCAAAATTTTAGAAAAATATATAAAAAATAAACTTTACTTTTACATTTTTTTTTTTTTTGAAAGAATTTTCTTTGCATCTAAAACTTTGATTTCCGGTTTGTTTGTATAAGTAATTGAATATATTTTTATGTTGTCTATAATTTTGATATGTGACAAAATATCAGTTTTACACCCGGGATGACCTCTTGAATACTAAAAAGATAGTCATAATAACATTATAACAGAAAAAAAAAATTTATGATAAAAGATAAGGGAAGAGAATGATTTTTATATTCGATGTTTAACTATCAACGATAAAAACTAAGAAATAAAAATTATAGTACCAAGTTATTATACTCTTTTAATCTACGGATTTTTTTTTTTTTTTTTTTTTTTTAATATCATGAAGTCAGCTAAAAGTTTTTTTAACTACACAATTTTTACTTACTCGTGTTCGTACCTTCTTTTTGCATTAATTGCTTTCAATTTTATTATAATCTATTAAAATATTTAGTTTTTTTTTTATATTATACAATGCATAATCTTTATCATAATATTACTGTGTTTATTTGCGCAGTATTATATGAGCATTTTTGTATGAAATATATTGAATTGAAATTTTCAAGATTAGCATTCTATAGGGTGTAACCTAGAGCTGTGGATTTAATCCGGTTTATTTTGAAAACCGGTTTCATGAAATAAGAAAATCGGTTTCGAGTTATTGCAAAAAACCGAAAATCGAAAATTAAAAATCGAATTGCATATTAACGATTTTAAATTCGCAAAAACCTTAATTTAAAAAAAATCGATTAATATTATTTCTTATATATAAAAACCGTCAAAATAATTCGATTTTTTTTTAAAATACCCATTAAAAAATCGATAATTTTTTTTAGAAAAAATCAAGGATTAAAAGTTATTTTAGCTCAATAATTTAACAATATTAAGTTATTGTGTGAGTGTATGTGTGTATATATATATATATGTATAATATATATATATATATATATATATATATATATATATATATATATATATATATATATATATATATATATAAATAAATAAATAAATAATCGTCTTTATTCAAAAATCATGCAGAAAAATACACACACACACATATATATATATATATATATATATATATATATATATATATATATATATAATTATATTTTTCATTCATATTATAATTTATTAACACGCAGCTTATATTTTCCCATACAAATTTTAAAATCTTAGTTATCAATTATCATGTTTGTTCGCTCAATGACAATTTTTTTATGGAAGTTGACTTTAGATTTAGACTCCTCTTATCGGGCAGTGCAAGACTGCAGGTGCAAAAATATTTTGACAAGATTCTGGACATATACCTGATGTTTATTTTTTTCTCTGTTCTTTATACCATTGACGATCCCTCGGGTGTCAACTAACCCGTCTATTATTTTCACAACTATACGGTAAATAGATTCTGAAGATTTTGTTTTAAGTATATTATAATTTGATTTTAAAGGACCCTAATTTATTGCTATTTTAATAATACATTATTTTTCAATGTTTTTCTAAATTTATTATTAATTTTGCATTTATATTATTATATATGTACTATAATATTTAACTTAAAAACTATATATAAGCGTATCACTAAAAAAAAAAAAAAAAAAAAAAAACATAAAAAGTAACTTGGTATTTTGATTTTGTATCGGTGGGTGCAAATGAAAACTTATTTTAGCAAACAAAAAGCTGAAAAAGCGTATGATTAATGATTATCTGATCATACGACTGAAAGCTTTAATATTATCTTCAATTAGTAGGAAAAGTTAAAATGATTAAAAATGCTTGCAGTTTTTTTTTCTTTTTTTAATACACGCATACACCTTTATTTTTTGTCGTTCTATAGCGTCTTTTTCAACAAGAAAAAAGACAAGCAAAATAATTCACAATTATTTTTATTAAATATTTAAAATTAAGCTAGAACGACGATAAAAAAAGATATATATTTGTATTTTCATTAAGAAAACAACTGTGGTAATTATAATTCACTGTAATTGTTTCTTTGAGTGCTCAATATTAATTCATGCATAAAGTAATGAGGGTCTTCTGGTCAGGTAGCAAATGATCCCTCACCTAAAATAAAACGCAAATGTATGAGTAGAGGTAGTGTACAATACTGCATCTACTTTTACATTGACAATCTCTGAAAGAATGCATCAGGTATATGAGGTATTGGGGAGAAGGTAGAGAGGGAAAAAACAATATAATATTCTAACACTTTAAAATACCATTTTATTTTATTCTTCTGTTACGTAAAAGAATCGTAATAAAATACTGTTTATATACAAAATATGTTTTTACAATTTGCATATAAAAGGCCCGCGCAGCCGTTTTATTTTATTTAATATTAAATTAATTAAAATAATAAGTCGCTGTGATTGGCTGAGAGTCGACTCTCCGCCAATCACAGTGACCTATTTTCTTAAATTAATTTAATATTAAATAAAATAAGACGGCTCCGCGGGCCTAAAGAATGCATTTTTTATGTTCTTTAGAATACTCTCAAAACGAGATTACCTAAATAAATTAGCTTGCCTAGAATATGATCATTAAATTTGATAGTAAGATTTCTTCAAACACAATAAAAAATGAATTTCTGACTTACATTTTAGTCTCAACAAATTTTTATTTTGATATTCATGTACAGCAGTATGTTCTACTACATATTGAATACAAAATGATGTATGCATTATTAAATTAGATTTAAGAACGACTATTTTGCATACATGCAAAAATAGGTATTTTCCGTGTTTCATACGAATTGCAGTAAAATTTAACCAATATATTTGACATCAGCATAAAATTTGCATTTAGGAATAATTTTTTACGATTTAAATTTTTAAAATCGAGGAACGCCCCTTTTTAATAATTGATGAATTTCTAAAAAACTATACGTTGCATCAAAAACTTTTAATGACAAGAAATGTGTAGAATTATATAATACAATCTGTGTATAAATTTTAGGCCATTTAAAATGTTTTTGACAATTTGCCAACGCTTTGAAAGTTTTCAAACAGAGAAATTTTAAAAGTGAAGTAAAACATCATAATAAAAACATTGCACTTTTAAAATTTCTCTGTTTAAAACTTTTCAAAGCGTTGGCAAATTGTCAATAACATTTCAAATAGCCTGAAATTTATACTCAAAGTGTATTATATAATTCTACACATTTCTTGTCATTAAAAGTTTTTGATGCAACGTATAGTTTTTTAGAAATTCATTAATTATTAAAAAGGGGCGTTCCTTGATTTTAAAATATTGAATCTTGAAAATTTATTCCGAAACGCAAATTTTATGCTGATGTCAAATATATTGGTTAAATTTTACTGCAATTTGTATGAAATACGGAAAATACCCATTTTTGCATGTATGCAAAATAGTTGTTCTTAAATCTAATTCAATAATGCATACATCATTTTGTATTCAATATGTAGAAGAAAATACTGCTGTACATGAATATCAAAATAAAAATTTGTTAAGACAAAAATGTAAGTCAGAAATTTAATTTTTTATTGTATTTTAACAAATCTTACTATCAAGTTTAACGTTCGTGTTCTAGGCAATTAAGCTAATTTATTAAGGTTACTTTATTTAAAAATATTTTAAGAAGAATAAAAAATGCAGTCTTATATAATCTGCAAATTTTAAACTGATATATTTATGTATATTTGCTTACAATTAGTAGTTTAGTATTATTTTTTTAATTATGAAAAAAAAATCAATTGTTTAAAAGTTTTAAAAAGTTTAAAATCATACCATTTCTAATCAAAGAAAGGTAATAATGATAAAAATTTGAATTTGAGGAGCAAAAATCATAGTTTTAAAATTCTACCTCCAAAAAAATAAGAGAGAGAAAAAAAAGGAATATGTTTTGCACCATGATGTGTTTTGCACCTTTCTTCAGAACGCAAAACACAACCAGCTGGACACCTGAGGGCATGTAACTCCCTTTCAACCCCACGGCCGTTTATATACCTTATAATTTTTTTTTACCTCCGTATATCAATTGTAAGCCTGACGTTTCTTAAACAAAAAAAAATTATATATTATAAATTATACCCTGTTTGCAAAATGATTTTAGTTTAATATGAATATTATAGTTAACTATATTTCATACAAAAATTTAAGCAATACATTTTTAGGTTTTATCATATAATTTTTATATACTAATATTTTTTAAATGATGTCTTTAATATCCGCGGAAAAATAAAAAAACGGAATAAATGAATGAGAGAGAGAGAGAGAGAGAGAGAGAGAGAGAGAGAAAGAGAGAAAGAAAATAAGTTTTTCATTCATTCATTCATTCATTCATTCATTCATTCATTCATTCATTCATTCATTCATTCATTCATTCATTCATTCATTCATTCATTCATTCATTCATTCATTCATTCATTCATTCATTCATTCATTCATTCATTCATTCATTCATTCATTCATTCATTCATTCATTATATATATTCTATATAGTTATAATAGATAGATAACGATATAGAAAAAATGTAATAATGTTTGTTATGCAACTTTATATTACATCCTTGTTTAATTTGCTGCTAATAAATTGATAGTAAGAGCGATTTTGTTAATTTTTCTTTCCAAAACTTAAAACAAACTTTAATTGCTTTCTTTCTTTCTTTTATATTAAATGATTATTTCTTTTTTCACTTATGTAAAGAAAAAGAAAAAAAAAAAAAAAAAAAAAAAGAGGAAGAGGAAGAAGAGTATAAAGAACATTCTATGATCATGCAGCTTTTAGTGCTTTTACTGACCAACCACTTCTTCATTTTTTTTACCTACCTGTACTCCAATACTTTTTAAACGGTACTCCATGAAAAGTACAATAGCCTGGCTTTCCTTTCTTTCTATACCTAATATAAGTCCATAATATATACAGAGTTTAATACGCATTTTTAAGATCTTCATTTTGCACAGGTGACTAATTTGATTGATATACATTTTAAATAAAACATATAATATAATATAGTTGCAAAAAACTAAACAAGAATTATTTTAAAAATAATGGAATATAAAATATTGTGTGAATCATAAGAGCTATTTCAAAATATAAAATTGGTTTCAAATATAATTTAAGAAAAAAAGTGTTATTATTCAATATTTTTTTTTTTGACCGCTGTTTAAATATAAAACTGAATATCATTAAAGAAACTTAAAAATCGTATTAAAGATTTGCAAATCTAAGGATTCCAAGTAAATAATAATAAATAAAAAAAAATCGATTTTTAATTTTGTTATTCGGTTTATCATAAAAAAATATTCGATTTTTTATAACAAATGACCTTTACGATTCGATTTTTTATTTTTAGATGGTAAAAATCGAATTTTGTAAACCGAATTTTAAAGTCAAAATCATAATAATGACTGAAAAAACCGACAAAATCGAAAACCGAATCGTTCTGTTTTTAATCGATTTAATCGAACCGATAAAAAATAAAAACGATTATCCGGTTTCGCAATTTTTAGCGGTTTCCACAGCTCTAGTGTAACCTAGCACTGTGGTCTAGTGGATGCGTGTCTGACTCGTCCGCAAGGGGTCACAGGTTCGATACCCGGCAGAGGCAAAGTTTATCAGTAAGCTTTGTCCACCGGAAATACACAGTGCATTCGGGAGGTGGAAGGGATATCTCAGGGCATTCCTCTACCGACTTCCTGACCGAGGTTTCCATGGTTTCTTTGGTATGTAAAGGCAAATGCCGGGAAGAATTTGCCAGGCCATGGCCGACCCGCCATGGAAGAACCCGCATCTTATGATAGAGTTTCGGAAGTCTCGGGAGTGTAAATTCAGTATAAATGCAATGTAAATATGTAAATAACTATATAGCATAAGTTGTACCTCGCCTAGAGGTTTGATAGAAAAAAAATAGGGTGTATGCATTCATGTTAAAGTCGACTCCATGTTGTATCACTGAATAACATGGACTACATAATATATAGGAAAATTACTCATTTTGCCAGTTTAAAAATATTTTTGAGAGCATTGGTTAATAAGTTGAATTAGTATCTCAAGTTTGTAAGAAAAAAATAGTGACAAAAAATTACAAATTTCCCAAAGAAAACTACATTTGTCCTATGCTGAGCAATGTTATTCATTACTCCAGTATGGCGCCCAAGAGCATAAAATTTGACGTCATGCGCATACACCTTATAATTTAGACTTGTTTCAATTACCGAGTTCTATAGCAAAGCAAAAAGGGTGATATTAGCAATTTTTTTAATTATTGTTGTTGGTTTGCCAATTAATTTTCAATAATATCTTATTTAAATATAAATACATAATTATAATGGATAAATGCGTAACAATAAATAATAAATAAATAATATCTTTATTGCGAAATAAGATAGGTAAAAGGTGCAGTCAGGGCAACAAGGCCTATTTCTGAACCAATACATTCAAGACAGCATTATATTATTATGTAGAGTTGTTAACATTTTATAATAAGAATGAACAAAAAATAAAGATACGTAAATAATTACCATAGGAGTACCGTAATTGAAAAAAAAACAATGTAGCTCAAATTAAAGGTACCAAAAATTTGAATATCATTAGTTATAAAAAAATTAATTGTTATAAATATACGTATATATAAAGAAAAAATAATAATTAAACAATTAATACCACGAAAGATTATAGATAATATATAACGTAATGAAGCATTTTATTTTATATTTATATCATTTTGAAATTTCATTTGATAAACGTAGAAGTTGCGTAGTTTTAAGTGTTGGTTTTGATGGTGTTGTGGATCATCGAATGCACTCTAAAAAATGGTGCATTACTTTAGTTACGAATCCTAACTTATTTAAGATATACACTTTTAAGTTATTATGAGCAGCTAAAATAATGCATTTTAGCAAATTATTAACCCTCAAGCGCTCGGACAGGGTCTGTCTCATTTTTGAGTTAGTTTTTTTAATTTTAATTTTTTTGTAATTGCTCAAAAATTATGAAAATTTGTTACTTCCTCAAAAGTGTTGACTTACATCTTGACAAAAAAGTTGAGCGCGCAGATATGATTGCATTAATTGTAAATCTTAATTAAAGTTTGGATTTTGCGTGGACAGCCGTACCGGGTCTGGGACATCTGCATACCTGCTCTATATAATAAATATAAAAGGTCACCCCTTGAGTAGTCGATCACTTTGGAGTGAAAATTTTATTATCCTGAGAGGTTACAAAAATAAAGAGGGGACCTTTTTTTCGCAAAGAAAAATAATGTTAGGTACAAGATAAAAAATAAGGGATGTTAAAAGCTTTATTGCCTTCTTGCATTAATTATTATTATATATTATAACACAATGCGGCCCTTTTGATGCTTCATTCATGTCCTTATAATATACACCAGCTAATGAAAATAAACATATACAAGGTGTAAAAAAATACGCGTGTAGTGTGGTAAGAAAAGAAAAAAAAACGCAGTACTAAATAACGTCATAAAATAAAAATGGTAATTGTTAAAATCTAGTATAAAATATATCATCTCTGTAATTTGTAATGCCATATATATATTGCAAATATCTACCTCTGAAAGATTTTTAGATCTGTAAGAGAAATTATGTATAAAAATATGCATATTTGAATATAATTTAATAATTTAAATTAAAAATATCATGAGAAAAAAAAAAAAAAAAAAAAATCTGCTAAACGGTTATGCCGTATGTATAGTATAGAAATTTTGATTTTGGATTTTTACTTTATTTAATTTCTACAACAACAAACAAAAAAAAAACTTAATTTGTTTGAGTTAATATGACAAGAGAGATGAGAAGGAATATTCTACTAATTTAAATTTTATTCTTTAGATTCGAGATTTCTCTTCTTATAAAAGTAAAATTTGCTAGCGACCCCTCGCATCATAAAAAGTTTTTTTTCTTATATAACCGCGCATGCCTTGCTCTATTTTTTTTTCTAACCTTAGGCACACGACCTCTCTAATACCTGATGAGGTTTAAAATTGTGAATCGCGGTCAATGTATTTCTTATGGACAAAAGTAATTTCAGTTATTAATTTTTCGCTATTACCATAATTGCGATAAAAATGTTTCAATAATTTTGCTATACAGCTTAATAAATTTTGGATCGTCTATAAAAATTTGAGCTTTGTACAATGGATACCTTTTGTAATATTTAATTATAAAAATAGGGTCCAGTGCACTGGGCTCGGCCTTCCACGCAAAATGTTTAGTCCGGCATCTTGAGGGTTAAAAATAGTTAATTTAACTTGAAATGGCTTAAAAAACTTAAAACAACTTATATTAGCAATTTTTAATAATTTGCTAAAATGCAATATTTTAGCTACTCATAATAACTTAAAAGTGTATATCTTAAATAAGTTACGATTCGTAACTAAAGTATTTCAACATTTTTTAGAGTGTGCTGATAGAATGAAGCATGCTCTCTCTCACATACACAAAAGTAAGCTCACTCAGATCACCCTCAATAAACCTAGTGACATGTTTGTGGTTTGTCAGTAACACTAGCGTGGGTTCCTTAAAGATTTATTTTTTTTATTTTTTAGTATGTAAAAACCAAAGTGAACACTAAGAAAATGATGTTTCACACCATCAAAATGTCCGCCAAAAGCCAGCGCACTTTTACATATTAAATCTTCTTCCTTCATACTCGTCTCGATGATTTCATGTTTTGTCATAATGATCCTAGCGTACGTTTTTTTTATTTTGACAACAAGGGTGAATAATAAAACATCAAGGGAGGAGAAGGGAGGGGAGAATCTACCCCTCTTAAATCTGGAGTGTTTAACATCTCTCTTAAAATGTCGATCATATATATATATATATATATATATATATATTGTTGACTTAAATAATAAGAATAAAAAAAATAAGTCAATATATATATATATATATATATATAATAAATAAATAAATAAATAAATAAATAAATAATCGTCTTTATTCAAAAAAATGAAAGGAAAGACAATTTACAAATTTTTGAAAGGGCGAGGTTTAAGCCTGACAATATGTCTGGCCCACTCTTACACCTAACCCCAACAGAAAAACATTCATGAAATCATTTAATTACATTCAAAATTTCGATCAGAGGAAATATTAATACTACGTAATAGGAAAAAAAATTAATAATAGAAAGAAAAAAATATATAAATATTAGAAAAAAAAAATAAAAGTTTTATATCACTTTATAGAAAAAGATGCATAACATATATATATATATATATATATATATATATATATATATATTACTTTTGCTTTTAACGTATATTGGAAAAATGTTCTTACGTATATTATTATAGAGTATTGAGTCCTTATAATAAATTTTAGCGATGAGAACGCATTGTCGTTTATTCTTCTTTCTTTTTCTTTTCTTTTTTTTTTTTCTTTCTTTTTTTTTACGTTGTAAGAGAAAAAAAAGTGGAATAGATTTAGTGGTTCGATTTGTGTAGAGCGAATGAACAAGAGAGAGAGAGAGAGAGAGAGAGAGAGAGAGAGAGAGAGAGAGAGAGAGAGAACCCTAATCTCCCAACACTCTGCCCCAGTATTTTCCCATCTGAATAATTAATTGATTGAACTGAGTTCGACGCCTTTCCTATTTTCAATCATCAACAATGTAGGAAAAAAAAAAAAAAAAAAAAAGAACACAATCGAAAAGATTTTCTATTTTATACTTTAAATTATTTTCACTTCAAATCACTTTTTTTTCCTTCGTTCCTTTTTTCAAACTCGTAATATAAAAAAAAACTGTTTTTATCACTAATTTAATTGTATAAGTTCCTATTATATTCTCAAGTTATTATGTATTATAAAAATTTCATTAAAAATCTATTATTACATTGATTAATAGATTAAAATAAATCATAAAATGTGGAAAATTTATTTTTATAAATTTTATGATAAAACTCTTTCATTGAATTAGCGGGTTGCTTTAAATATTATTATAATTACAATTTTAAAACTTAAAAAAAAAAAAAAAAAATCATATCATTTTATTGTCTGTTATTGAAGAATACAATATTTCTGTTGTCAAGTTTTTATTTTAATTTTTTTTAATGTTAATGTGCTTATATAAAATAAACACCAGTAGCGTGTTTTTAAAAAAAAAAAAACATTTGCATATTCTTTGTGTCACAATAATGTTTTCTCTTTCTCTCGGGTACAAAATTCTACAATTCAAATATTAAATAAACACTCAAGTGTAGCGAATTACTGTGCTTGACTTTGTGAAAAGTATTTGTATATAAAAACACAAATCTTCACGGACATGGCCACAGAAAGCATAGAGGAGCGGCACTTCTTACAACAACGTGCAGTGAAGTAATTTTATCATCTTGAGTAATTCGCTAAGTACTTAACAAATTAAATAATTGTTACAAATGTCCGTACTTACTTTTCTTTCTCATATGTGTATTGCTGTATTGTATTGTACTCGCGACGGCCGTGAAAGGTGTATATATTCACCACTCGCGTGGTTCTTGAAAATTGCTTTTTCCCCATTTAGTCCTAAAATTAAAAAAAAAAAAAAAGTAAAATCATGAGATAGGATAGGACCATCATTCATACACACTATATCCTTCAAGCCTTCTGTAGCGTCACAAACTGGGGTTGAAAAACTGTAAAGTAGGCAACTTTAGGAATTCATGACGTCATCAAGTCCAGATCTACAATAGAAATTGTAGGGCGTGATGCCTGCTTTTCAAATTTTCTCCTTTGTTTATAAGAGTACTGAAGGGTTAAGGCACAAAATATGTGTATTTATAATAGTCCTATCTCATGATTTATCATTGAGAGCAAATTTGTTTTGAGGCCAGCGGCTCTTTAAGATCTCATAATTATGTGTAATATCTAATAGTTGTAATGAAGAAATACTCTGAGTGAGTATTGCAGTGTTGGGTTCGATTATCGTAAATACGATAACGATACTATAACGATTACGATATTTGGTTATCGATTTGATATAGATTAACAGTTTTTATTAAAATTTATCGTTATCGTTATAGATTAACAAAAATTGACGATATTATCGTTTCATTGAAAACGATAATTTTTGCTCCAAACATAAGAAAAGATACACATGCACAAAAGTATGAAAAGTGCACAAAAAACACAAAAATATTACCAAAGATTTAAAAAGTATAATACAAATGATGTAGATAATGAGTACTGATTGTAAGTATAGTACAGTCATGAACCAATAATGGAGCTTATCAGTTTAGCGCGCGGGGAGACGCGGGGAAAGCCCTAATTTAGCATTACGCTTATGAGGAAAAATTTTTTTTTTTTTTTTTACGATTTTAGAGACAACTACTTCACGGATTTCGGAGAAATTTAATTGAGAAATACTTTTACGTGTTTTAAGCCATAGACAATTTTTTAACAATTTTTTAAACCGATAACGTCCATTTATTTTAATAAAAACATTGCACTGTAATTTATAGTTATCGTGGGTGAAATTTTAAAAGTAACGATATTGTTATAGTGTAAGGGTATAATATAGTATCGTTATCATTATAGAAATTTTGGGTATCGAACCCAAGACTGGAGTATTGTATATATTGTTAATAAAAACGTCAGAGGACCATGTAAGAGGTTTTGTACCTGTTTTGGCCTCGAAATGATAATAGTAAAATATTAGAAAATTATACAAAGAAAATGTGTTGGAAATAATTAAATATTAGTTTTTTTTAATGTATATAATTAGTATTAATAATAATCTAAGAATGATGATTGGAAAAAGTCCTTAGCTGTCGATAAGACAATGTCTTGACTGGGACTATGGATTGACTGTACTGTTAAACAGTTGGCTTAAATTAAATTTTAGCCTGATTTTGCATTAAAAGCAGTTAATTATTACTATTAATGGTGTAGCACGATAACACAGTATGTCAAGCAAAAAATAAAAACATGACCATGATGAGTTCAAATAAACTCATAAGACTAGTATCTCTGCGATACTCTGTACTGCTGTACTTAAATGATATAAACCAGGATGTTTGACACTTTGAAAATAAGATTTTGTTATTTGTATTTGCATGCAGTGATTCAGCACGTCGAGACGACAGGTAAATTAATCACGTGGTTACACCTGGGTCACACCTACATGCATGTCTGTCTAATATAATGACACATCATTCATCAATCATGTCACAGTGTATGTCTTAATGTAAATAATGTAAACACAAGTGATTTCTATTAGCGTCAATGTAATGCAGATCTCATCATGTAATGTATTCTAACGTCTTGTAACTTGTTACTTATAGGTTAGTAAATATAAATATTACTCATTGGGATATTAAAGCTCTTGTCAACTTACTTTTTTAAAATTTAGAATACTAGATTGATAATTAACATATCTTATTATCCATGAATTAGACACCAACACGTAGATTTTGTGTTTATTTTCGTTTATTTTCTTTTTGACAGTTATTTCACGTATCTGACGTCACAATGTACCACCGCCAATCACAGTCACTGCTCTGGTCACTTGATAAATTTAAGCCCCTTAAGTTCTTTAGCCCTATCACGACCCCATCGGTACATTGTGACGTCAAATGCGTGAAATAACCGCTAAAATAAATATCAATACAAAATCAACGTGTTGGTGTCTAATTCATGGATAATAAGGTATGGTAATTATCAATCTAGTATTCTAAATGATAAAAAATTAAGTTGACAAGGGTTTTAAGACTATATAACACGAATAAAAATAAATACGTAATAATTAATAGCTCATTTTTAGCACTGTTTCATGAAGCATAATTTATGCTATACTTCACAATTACTATTTTACAATAGCATAAATATTATGTTTTACAGCATAAATGTTCTAGTTTAGCATCATTTATGCTATAATGACATAAATGCAGCATAAATTACGTAATTTATTATTTCCGTGTGTGACTTATTTGCTATTAGAATATTTTAAGAATTAATGGAACTGTTTCGAAAATTCTTCAGAAATAAAAAGTTATGGTATATATAGTGTATAACTGTATTTTTAATTGACACACAAAAAAGTATGCAAAATATTTATATAATTTTATTGCACCTATGACTTTTCTTCAAACTTAAAATGTTTGATATCATATGTGCACGGAAAAAAGTAAAGAGTTACTATTTAGACATTTTTTTTAGAATACATTTGTTATAGAAACAAATAATTGAAACACCGATGACACAAAAAATATCGACACTAACTTGATGGAGTTGAGATTAATCTCTTTCTCTCTAAAATGTCACTTAATACAAAACACGAGTCAATAATTAAAACTTTGATTGATAGCTCATTGTTTGTCAATTCTCCAGTTAATGATTTAATCATTACCAGACTAACCTTGTTACAATTAACCATTTTTCACGCTATCGATTTGTGTTCCGTTACATTATAGTCAATAGTATCATTTGTTTATTTTATTATTTAGCCCACATACAATATTTACATAAGGAGGATCAATGTGACAAAGTGTAAGTCATAATATGTAAAATGTAAATATAAGTGATATGGGCATAAACAGTGGTTTCTGACACCCATGTGGCATACATTACTTACATAATAAAAATCATATATTATAACATATTATATGAATATATAAGACCCCTTGAACATCCTTGCGCTTTGTCGCCATGTTTGTGGTGCCTAATGCATTGTCCAGCATAGGGGAAACTTCGTTTCCTCATTTTTCACATAAAAAATAGTTTATTTTAACTCAACAAATTTTTCTCATGTCCTTCGAGCTTATTAGGAGCTAGGAATAAGGTTTTGATTGAGGTTTGAAGCTTCTTTTGCTATTAAAAAAATAAAAATGATGTTTTTCCTATGCTGGCCTATGTATTCCTGACCAACAAAATGGCGGCTCTTAAATATGAGTGCAAGTGGTCTTAATTATGCTAATAATTATGCTAGCTCATTATCAGCACAATGTGATCAATACAGCATACTTTATGCTATACTGAATAATAAATATGTTATACAGTACATGGTGTATAATTAATTATCTTGTTGTAATTTAGTATAATTTATGCTATAATGAGATAAATGCAGCATAAATTAAGTAATTTATGCTTTCCGTGCAAAACAATAAAATTGTATGCTATATTATAGTGAAATAAAAAATAAGCATGAGATTACTCTTGAGAGGTTAGGAGATATTTTAGTAATGTTTTATCAAAACATTAGTATTTAGTAGACAATATAAAGACATGGATATTGTAAATAAATAAATATTATTTTTATTCAACAATATTAAACAAATACAACTGAAAATGTGAGGTTTAGGGCTGAGAAATGCCTAGTCCACTCGAACAACTAACCTAAGTATCATCGATAATGTAATTTCCATCGTCGCAGTAGCTAGTTCGAGGCCAGTTGATAATTTAGACCTAGGGGGTTAGTAGGCATTTGCTAGCCTAATCGTATAGCCAGTCTCACTAGTCTCACTCTCCAATAAGACATCAATAATTTTAAATATTTGTATTAAAAATTACTTTCAGAAGATATATTACTGTGATTTTTATTTAATAATTGTGTGTAATACATTTAGATGCACTACTCTGACTAGTGCATATTGTTTAAAGAAAGTCAGAGGACCATGTGAGTGGGTTTGTACCTTTTTTGGTCTCTAATAAAAACAATTTATTATTATTATTCACTAAGCGCGGTTAATTGCTAGACTATTGAAAATACTTTATTGGCTGTTGGTACAACTTATACATTGATATCGCATTATAATAAAATATTATTTTAGCTTGTATAAATATATTAAAAAATTACACAATGTGTAAGAAAAATAAAATAAAAAATACACAATGAAATAGTATTACAGATCAGCATAATGGTAAAAACGACAAGTGATAAAGGCAAAATATTTTCTCCACAAGATCTTCATACTATACTTAGTATTTTGAAGATGTTGCGTCGTGACATAGGAAGGCAGTAGGCAGAGATGCTGGTAGGGATTATTTCTAAGCTGATTTAGGTTGAGAGAGAGAGAGAGAGAGAGAGAGAGAGAGAGAGAGAGAGAGAGAGAGAGAGAGAGAGAGAGAGAGAGAGAGAGAGAGAGAGCGGTAGGTGGTCAGTGTTTGTCCACCACAAACACTCAGATATACACAAGCCGCTAAAATTTGCATAATCAACAACCATCTTTGCTTGTCCACATTTGAGCTGGGTTGTGTGCAAGCGATCTTGTCATCAAAATTATATACAACTACTTGGGTTGGAGAAATTAAACAGAAATGTTTTAAGATACTGTATACCCTTTCTTTTCTTTCTACTGTATATTGCACTTAACTAAAGGTACATCAAGTAGAATACACAAAATTATAAACTTGAGATGAAGAATTATCTCTGGATATTTTCTAAGTGGAAACTTAGTTTTAAATAAAATTTAATAATCATATCAAATGGATTTAATTTTGAGGCCAAAAAAGCTAGAAACCTACTTACAGGGACCTCTGACTTGTTTTAACAATTTCTTACGGCCAGAGCATGTCATATTTTTACAATAATACATTACAAATACATTTGAAAGTAAGAATATATTTTATAACACGTAAATGATCATTTAAAATTTTGAAATATAAAATTGAATGAAAACGTCAAATATATTTGAACAAGTTATAGTGTTTTTTTTCCCCCTTTTGAAATGTATCATTTTAAAATATTTAATAAATATTGTAAATAAAAATTGATAATTAAATAAAAAAGTAAATCAATTAATATTAAAATTGGTGATATTTATGTAATTTATTAAAAACGTACGTTGAAAAGCAAGAGAGAGAGAGAGAGAGAGAGAGAGAAATGGAAAGTTCCGATAAACATATAAATATATATTACACACACACACACACACACACACACACACACACACACACACACACACACATACATATATATATATATATATATATATATATATACACACACACACACACATACACAATATTTAACTAAAAATATATTTATATTATAAGCAAAATATTTCATGTTTTACAAGAACATTTTGAATGTTTTATACATTATTGATTTTATTTTATTTATATATTCGCTCAGTCAGTCAGTCAGTATGTAGTAAAGTAAAACACGCAAATATTTTAACGTGGCATGGCCATGATAACTTTCGCACGTAGCTCGCTAGCATAGCTCGCGTTTTGTTTTATGTCATTTTTAACTGCCTATTTATCTATATAACAAACAATACACAAACAAACAAACAAAACATATAACATTAAATATATTTTTTTATTTATTTCCGTAAAAACACAAAATTTTATGTGTTTAATTGAATTTTTTTTCTTCTCTGATTTATTATTTGAATTTTACATTCGAGAATTATTTGTATTATTATATTTCATCATTATTGTTGTAAATTATTGGTTTTTATGTTTTTTTTTCTTTTTTGCTGATCGTTTACATTTATGGAAATATGAAATATAAATATTTTAGAATTATTGCAAGATTTTGTGTTTTAATGTTGCGTCTCTCTCTCTCTCTCTCTCTCTATCTCTCTCTCTCTCTTTCATTTTTATGTTTAATTTTAGATAATCGGTATGAATTTTAAATATAACGTAAATCACTATAATAAAATTGAAATATTATTTAATTTATAAAAAAATCCGAGAAAACTACGTCGTATTTCGTCATTACTCAATATTATTTTTGCAAAAGTAAGAAATAAGTAAGAAGTAAGGAAAGTAATAAATTAAACATAAATTGACAAAGTATAAACAATACATGATTGCTAATTTAAAAATCATATTTATTATATTACCTGATAGAATGAATATGATATATTTTGTTCAATTACGTGGTATTCTTAAAATACAATAATTTTTCTGTAGGCGGCAGAACAAAGATTTTAATATATGTGATACTGTACAAAACTGTACATACTGTACTATGTCGTTATTATTATTATTATTTAAAACTCTGCTTCATCGATGATATATGTTTATAGAAAAGCTTCTATTACGCCTATTTAACTATTTTAAAGAGAGCAGGACGTTCCCTCAAATTTAGGCTTATTGCGTCACATAACGTCTAAACGGGTTGCCTACATCAGCATATTGATACTTTGATCAATTAAAAGCGTGGAAATGACAGCAACCAATCAGATTGCGCGTTATATAATAATAATAATAATAAGTAACTTTATTAAGGCGTTGTGAGGGCTTGACAGCCCTATGTTACAAAACCTTGACCACAACATTACATGAGAAAAATACATAAGCAAAGAAAAAAAAAGAACTACAAAAAGAAAACAATAATGTTATAGCGCCTGGGAATGTAGGCAACTCTTTCAGACCCTTTGCTACGCAAGAAGCCTAATGTTGTGGGGACGCACTTCTCTCCTTAAAATTTTCTCTGCTATACCTATGGCTAACCTATGGCTCTTGCAAAATATTATTTTTATTATTTTGCTTGCTATATTGTGTTATCGTGCTACATCAACCCCAGTCCCAGTCAAGACATTGTCTTATTGACAGGTAAGGACTTTCCAATTAAATGGAAAAGCACACACGAACCGGCCACGGCCTAAGTAAACAGCCCGGCATTCGACATGGTAGCTTAGAGAAACCGTAGAAACGTCTAGGCAAGCTAGTCAGTGCAATCACATCGATCACGCACCTCCAGAATGCTGTGCGTCGTCATGCAATGCATGTAAACATACATTCTGCAACGTGTTGTGCTCTCACACTTCACGTACACACCTAGCAGTGGCTCGAACCTATACTCGGTGAGGAATACAGAGTTACCAGTCAGCTGCCTTCACCACTTGGCCATACCATCTCGGCTCAAGATGCCAAATCTCTTATTGTCTTGATTTAGTAAAAAAATATTAAATATTCATTCAGTTTACTAAATATATTTTAATAAAAAGACACGAAGCATGAAATTTATTTCTAAAAATATATTTTTTAAAAACCTTTTTATAGCATTTTAATAATTTTAACTTGAAGATTTTAATATTGGTGAAGCATTTATGAAGCAATTTGTGATCATTTTCTACTCTGGCGACAATTTCAAATCTTTGATTACATAAAGCTTTTAGTATTGGAAAATAAATTAAGTTAAATATATTAAAGAAGAGCTACTAATAAATTAAAAAATTTAATACAATAAAAAAAGTGCATTTTATTGCATTTCTATTTTTAGCAAATGGAAAGTTTTATTTATAATATTATATGTAATGTCTTCATTAAGTTTTTTTTTATGATAAATTTGAACATTCTTTGTTCCAACACTTTTTTTCTTTATAATTTTCAATTTAATTATAAATTTTAATTGTCATTATCTTAATTTACTGTATCAAATTTAATGTAAAAAATCAGTATATTATTATTATATAGCACTATATAATATTACTAAATACATAAGATATAATGACGTTCAATATCTTTGCAGAGTAGAAAAAGTAAAAAAAAAAAATGTAACATGATTGCCAAATATGATGGTATTCCTAAACATATAAGATTAAAACACTTCGTATAAAAGAAACATCTTAATTCATTACATGTCACACCTTTGGTGAAAGATAAAAACAAAAAGATGTTGTAGGTGCAAAGTCGAAGTTTAATGGTTCATGTTAATTGTATCTCTGGCGGGTAAAACATTCACGGTCCATTATTTTTTAACTGCGGCTTAGTTCCAAGGGAGAAATTACATGAAATTCCACTCATAAGATCGAGTGCTTGATTTTGTGGTGAACACCAGGATTACTACGCCCACCACTTGGATTTGTTTGTCTTCTCTTTGTATCATGTTGTTTATCATTGGCATTCTACATCACAATTGCATTATTATAAACATACAAAAAATTGTTGATATACAATTTAATATGTTGATAATATTTACTTTAAAATAAATTGAATTTTTATTGTTTTGATTTGATTATTTTCATCCAAGGCTTGAGATATAGCCTTGAGATATTTAAACTTTCAAACATTTTATTATTTGCAACAAAGTGTATCGAATGTTTTCATATCACCTGCAGCATGCATAGAGTTCAGAGAAATACAGGTAAGGGCTGTATTCAGTTGCCTTGTTTGTAGCTCAAAACCTAAATAAGAAATCTTTCAAATTTATGATGCCGTTTGAAAGTTAAGAGTATCACGATGGTTACCCGTCAAACTGAACGAACTACACTTTACAAATTTCACTTAAAATGAACGATCAATGTTTGGCACTTCTACGCGTTTTAACAGGAAAACTAAATGGGTGAACTTGGAATTTGTAAAGTGTAGATCGGTAATTTTTCACAAAATTTGTAAAGTGTAGTTCGTTCACTTCGACGGGTAAGCATCGATCAACTATGATAAAATTGTCAGAACGCGTGACCATCACATAAGAGAAAAAATAATTATTGAAATTAACATGTTTATGGGACTAAAACTTCAAAAAATCATAATTTAAAATCTATTATGGTGAATCCCCCCCCCCTTTTTAGTACAGTTTTGAATATACCTTATCCTAATGCATCCCCGTGCAAAATTTCAGATTTTTCTTTATAACTTTTGAGTCAAATCCCGCAGTAACTGATTTCCTGCCTTGTATATTTATTATTTTTCTTTGTCATAATATTAATGTGACATGTTTTCATACAAAATTATATTTTGTATTTGCAAAAAATAAGAAGTCTTGCTGAATAGTTAAAAAATTATTTACTTTGTGGTTATCAAGTACTTACATTATTGCTCATATTATATTATATTTGATTGTATGACAATTTAGAGTTTTTAATTTATTTATTTATTTATTTATTTATTTATTTATTTATTTATTTATTTATTTATTTATTTATTTATTTATTTATTTATTTATTTATTTATTTATTTCATCATTATGTTTCATAATTGGAAATTAAATGCGATCGTATTTATTCAATGAACAATCCGCAATTAGCGATACTGATTTATCATTATATAATATATTTATATATATATATATATATATATATATATATATATATATATATATATATATATATATATATATATATATATATATATATATATATATATATATATACATATAAATATGCTTCAATTATAAGAAAAATTAAAGTAAAAAACAAAACAATAAAGTTCAACATTTTAGTTAAAAATTTCAAACTTTAAATGAAAACGAAAATAAGAGTTTCTAAAGTCAATTTAAAGAAAATTTTCATTATTAAAGAAAAAAAGAAGAGTAAAATATATGTATACATTTTTAACAAAAGTTTAATTCTTAAAAATGTAATTCAGAAAATTAAAATGTTAAAAAACGATGAAGTTATCTGAATTTTCTTTTTCTCTCTTTTTTTTTACATTTAAAGAACAAAAAGAATAATGTAACGAGATAAAATTTCAACTTTTGCTCCTCCAAAATAATTAAGAAATTTTTTTCCACTCCCTATGTACAGAATGAAAGTCACATTAATATTAATAATAGAATAAACTCAACTAGAAATTAAAGTAACCATAAAAAAGTGTGGCTTTATACTTTTTTTTATTTTTTATTTTTTTTTTAAAAAAAGAAGGTATATAAAATTACATTTTAAAGGGGAAAATAAATTTTAATAACGTATTACAATTATATCTTAATTCTTTTAATCTTAAACTTTTCTAATGTTAACTTTAACTTATACTTTATAATATACGTTCATGTTGCAATGAAACGACCAATATCAAAATTGGTATTGAAAATTTACTGTATATTTAATAATTAAACTTTTACCATTATGAAAATAAAATTTATACGTTAATATTTTGTAAGTTTTTGGGAAATATCAAATATCACACTAAAAAAAAAGCGTTGAAAAGCTTGTACACAGTTTTGCAATGCTTTAAGTATTGTAGAATCAACGGTTATGACGTCACTAAACGTTGACAATCTAACGATAAAAGCGTGAATGACGTCACAAGCGTTAGAATCACAATGGAATAAACATTAAACTTGGCCGTTACAAATCTACGAATTTTCTATTTAATCCCAACGCTTGTGACGTCACTAATGTTTTTATTGTTGAAATTTCAACGTTTAGTGACGTCATAACTGTTGATTCCACAATACTTAAATCATTGCAAAACTGTGTATAGAAAGAACACAAAATACAAAAATCTTAAAAATATATAAATTTAAGACGTCTTTAAAATCGTACTAAAGTTCAATGTATTTTAATATTGATATAATAGTGGAAAATATGTGTATCTCGTTTTTTTTTTATCACATAAAGCAAAATGTGCATCTTTTTTTTTTTGTCAACCAAAATGTGTAACTTGAAGCAACATCTACATTACGAACGGATACACATTTTGCTTCCCGTGACAAAAAACAAGATACACAAATTTTTAGCTACAACATCGCTATGAATCTAAAAGTAATTTGATAACTTTAAATACTCTAGACAAATTAAATATGATATGAACGTTTCCTGTCAATTCAGCAAGTTTAATTCTATTTCTCACCTCAAAATCAATCTTCTTCAAATTTAATATTTTTAAACATTATAAAATGGATTGAAAAGACTTTAAAATATCAAAGATCATTTTATTGCTCTATAAAATCAAATATTACATGTTTTTTTTTTTTTTTTTTCCTTGTCATAAAAGTCAGTGAAGATGAAACGCTGTATCAAGAAACTACTACAAAAATTCTGAATTACATCGTTTTAATGACATGTATTCTGAGCAACTTTTCCGTATTTGCTACTCCACCTGGAAACTTATGATTTGGAAGTCTTGTTTTACAATCTAAATAAAAAGAATTGCTACAATGCTTTGCAAAAGTAGAGAGAGAAGAGAGAGAGAGAGAGAGAGAGAGAGAGAGAGAGAGAGAGAGAGAGAGAGAGAGAGAGAGAGAGAGAGAGAGAGAGAGAGAGAGAGAGAGAGAGAGAGAGAGAGAGAGAGAGGGAGAGAGAGAGAGAGCAGTGCGTAAATCGGGGAGTGCATTAGAAATATCTAATCCTAAATCTAGCACTTTCGTGTTGTTGTTTGTTTTTTTGTTGTTTTTTAATAAATAAAATGATTATTTATTTATTTATATTATATTTTGAGCTTAA
This sequence comes from Ecdyonurus torrentis, assembly GCA_949318235.1. Taxonomy (NCBI): domain Eukaryota; kingdom Metazoa; phylum Arthropoda; class Insecta; order Ephemeroptera; family Heptageniidae; genus Ecdyonurus; species Ecdyonurus torrentis. Next base: position 6,878,051 of record OX439129.1, read on the forward strand.
ATTTACATTTCATAGAGATTCATAAAACATACATGCATGAGTAAATATTAAATAAAAATATTGAATAATTTAAAAATCAATTAAATATAAATTGTTGGATCAATATCATTATTTAATCAAAGTTTAGTTGTAAATTTCTTTTTTATAATAAATCAGATTTTATGTAGATATGTATAAAATAAAAAAATATGGAACATAAAATATATTAATATTGAAATGTGATAAAACAATTGACATCATAATTTAAAATTTATTATCAACTATTAATATACTATAAATACATGTAGTTATAACCATTAAATTATTTTTTATTATTCAAATAATAGGAACTAAAAATCTATCATAATAGAATGTTTTAAATCAGCGTGATATAGAGGCCTGCTCTGCTGCTGGTATATAAAAATATTATTTTTGGATACCGCAATAATATTTTATATATTATGCAATAAAATTAAATAGTCTCTCTCTCTCTTTCTCTCTCTCTCTCTCTCTCTCTCTCTCTCTCTCTCTCTCTCTCTCTCTCTCTCTCTCTCTCTCTCTCTCTCTCTCTCTCTCTCTCTCTCTCTCTCTCTCTGCACTCTGCACAGTCAGCTATATGTTCTCATTACACTGAAAGAATAAGTATTGAAAATAACGAAAAAAAAATCTTGCATGAAAGTTTTGTTGCTCGATCCGTTTCGATCTTGCACCAAAGTGAACGAACTACACTTTACAAACTTCATTCAAAATAAACAAGCTATACATTTTGGCGCTTCTACGCGTTTAACGGGAGAAGTAAATGGGTGACTTTGGAAAAAGTGTAGATCGTCCGTTTTGAATAAAATTTGTAAAATGTACACTTTGACGTGAGAAAAACGCTTTGTATTTTCTTAGTCCTAAGTCTACTAAGTAATCATTTCAAACCCCTAATTTAATTTATTTGACTTATATGTTCAGCTCCACTATATCCTGACGGGACACGAGTATTTACCACACAAACGTTTTAGCAAATATTGTTATATAGCAAGGTATATAATTACCATAACTAAAAAATTGGTATTATGAAACAAAATAAAAATACTTATTTACAACTAATAGGTGTTAAGAACTTATTTTACAATTAAATTATAAGTCAATAAAATCACTATCACCATTTTTTTAAATGCATTAAAAAAATTAACCTTTTTATAGCTCCTTTCCAGACCTAACAACATGCACTTTAATTTCAATTAATACAAAATGTTACACTCAAAATCATTATCAAATTTCTTTATTACCCAAATGTAACGCTGTAAAAGAACTCAAAAAAAATTTAAGCAGGCAAAAACACATGCACTATTGCTGACGTCATGACTAGTGTTGTTCAATAGAAAAGTGTTGCGGGTTGCATAATTTAAACCTTTTCTTATACGTTTAAGGCGTCACGATTGGGTTCTTGCAAAAAATAATTGTATTTTCGGAAATCCCATTAAGTGTTTAATGAAATAAAAGGGCATGTTGTATAGTCTGGAGAGTCGCTTTAAAGTAAATATTAAAATAAAAATATATTTATCTTTCCGTGTGCAATGTAGAAAGGTGTCAAAGGGAAATGCATGAGTGTATATTTCTATGTAGAGAGAGAGAGAGAGAGAGAGAGAGAGAGAGAGAGAGAGAGTCAGATAAAATAAGCGCTAAAATCTACTCATGCTATAACATACATATATTTATATATATGTACAGGGAGATGGCCCTTTGAGTGTCATTTAGTTTTAAAATTTAGCAGCAGAAGCAGTAGCTATTACCAAAAAGAGAACTCTAATGCATTCCAAATCAATTTCAATTGCCTCCCATATATTATGTTAATAGCAGTATGCAGTATAGTAATATTCTACATATATACATATAGGTTCTTCATATACATACATATATAACATTACTATTATATTACGATATAATAATAATACAAAAAAAAGCTTTTTGATATAAAGAATATAAATATTGTTTTTCATGAAGATTGATATGTATATGTAATAACTAAAGATTTTTATATTATCATAAGCTTTTTCTTTTTATTATATTCTATACATAATATTAATGTTTTGCAATAAAGTATAGAGCTCTCTTTGCTATTTACTGCATAATATGAATACGGAATAAAAAAAGTCATAACAGTTAAAAGAATATAGACCAGAGAAAAACGTAAGCATTTATATCACAAAACACTTGATGGGACTTACAAAAAATAGCTTTAGTTTGTCTCAAAACCCAACAGTTGCAGTGAACAAAAAATTCAATTTATGCAACCCGTACAACATTTTCATACTAATTTTTGCATGTTTCTGACGTCATAAACATGAATTTTTACGCAAATTGCATAATTTACAGTTTTTTCACGCTCTCTCGTGGGGCTACATTAACATTCTGGTAAAAAATTGTCAACAGTTTTGAAGATCCCATTTCATGTTTATTCATTACAAAGCACATGTCGTTTTATCTGGTCTATGCCTTTAAGCAAATTTTATTGCATTTGCACGGACAAAAATAACTACGTAATAAGTATGCTAGCTCAATTTCAGCACAATTTGTCCAATACAGTATAATTTATGCTATATTGCATAATAACTATGTAATATAGCATAAATATTATATTGTACAGCAGAATTATTTATGATATTCCAATATTGTATCCTTTATGCTATAATCATATAAATGCAGCATAAATTAAGTTATTTATTCTTTCCGTGTGACTCAAAAATTTCTTTCGTTGCATTTAACGGACAATTCAGTATTATGCTAGATTTAATAATTCTTATACTACACAATGAAATATAATGTATACAAATATCATTTTTATTTATTTCAATTCCAAACTTAGAAACATTTATGCTTTATATACATTTAACATTTATGCATGAAAAGAAGAAATTACATAATTTATGATACATTTCTCTCATTATAATAAATAGCATAAATTATATAGCAAAATATTTGCATAAATTTTTTTTTTGTTTATTTTTAAATTATTTAATTGTTTTGTATATTATGTTGAATATCATTTCTAATCGCTTTTTTTTTTTAAGCAATAACCGTGATTGTTTATGTTTACTCAAAATGCGGAAAAGGAAGTGACCGGAAAAGGAAACCACGTGAGGGTAAAAGTGGGAGAAAAGTTGGTGCCAGCAGCAAGCTAGGCCTGAGCTACCTCCTACTTTTACCGTCACGTGATTTCCTTTTCCGGTCACTTCCTTTTCCGCATTTTGAGTAAACATAAGCAATCCTTGACTGATGCATATTTTTATGTATTGTGTGTGTAGGATGAGGATGAAAGAAATGAATAAAGAATTTTAAATTTTGAAATGTAATTATTCTGCACTACATAATATTCATGCTCTGTAAATAGTTATTATGAAGTATAGCATAGATTATGCTGTATTGAACACATTTTATTGTGCTAAAAAGAAGCTAGCATAATTATTGCGTATTTATTTTTTTGTCCTTCATGTGTATGTGCAATATAAATTAAAAGTTCTCCCAATACTAGTTCGAGCGTGTACAGTGTAATTAACTATGTAAAGTCAACTGTGATTGGCTAGTAGGTTTATAACACGCTCTCTGATTGGTTTAGCACCGCGGATACAGCTTTTGGCGGGAACGACCTTGTTTTGGCCAGAGTGTACGTAATGTTTTTATTCATGTGTGTATCATTACTTATAATATTTGGGCGTGTATTTTTTACAATTTATTAATATTATATGCTATATAATCCTTAAAAAAAAAGTCGAGTGAATTGGGTAACCCAATTTAGTGGAAAATAATAAAGTAAGTAAAAAAAAAAAAAAAAAAAAAAGTTGCTTGATGAGAACCAATATAGTTCCCATGATAAGAACTTGAAAGTCAGTCAGAAATGTAAACTTGTTTACATTGTACAGAGAAAAAAAACTGGTCACAGTTTAATTCACCGCTCAAAGTTTTTGCAAGTAAGTTGCCACCACCGTTGTTATTATATTAAGTCATAAAATAATATTTCAACTTGTACAAGAGTTGAATTTTAATTTTATTTTAATGTAAAATATATTAATAGTTTCAATTTTATATTGTAATTAGTCATCATCATAAATAATTTTTTAATAGATTTATTTTATTTAATAACTCCTACTTGTTTGAGACAGGTACTCTTGTAATTTCCTGAACATTGATTATTTATTATTATTTTACAGACTCATACATAGCTGTATAAATTATATTAACATTAGCTCATACAGTTCACTCTAAAGATCCTTAGTTTACTGAAAAAATATACTAATAAATAAATAGCCTAAATTCCTAGATATTTAGTTATTTTTGTAAAATATATTAAAATTTAATATTATATTCAAGTTGAATTAAAATTGAATATGTTGAAGTTGATTATTAGCACATTGATAGCACCAATATTGAATTCTAAAAAAAAAAAAAAAAAAATTAAATAAATAAAGTTTTTAACAAACTACTAAAAAAATGAAACTCATATGAATCGAATTATCACTCAGTGTTTATAGAAGATTTTATGGTGCTCTGTGTTTCTCTCTCTCTCTCTCTCTCTCTATTCATCAAATGCATTGATTTACCTCCGTAAGCACTCATCATTATTTACACCTAAAATTTAGAAATGAAGTAACTGACTTTCGATTATTTTTTTCTCGTGCTCACGCTTTTTTTTTCTTTCTCTAGCTTGCTTTAACCCACGGTTTACAAAACCTTGCTTAAAAAATTGTATCAAATATATTTTTGTTTTAATATTAATAATATTTCTGATATAAGAAGATTTTTTATATGATTGCACATGATAATAAAGACAAATAAATTATAAAGAAAATTGTATTTTTATTGTAGATTAGTAGAATAAAATGTGCTTGACTTATCATACCTTCCTTTCCTTTCTTTTGTTATGTATTGATGTTTTTTGTGTGATATATATATATATATATATATATATATATATATATATATATATATATATATATATATATATATATATATATATATATATATATATAAATGTATGTTTTTCTTATTGAAGTTCAATAATGTATAACACAAGAAGAAAAGAAAAGAACGATATTTGACGTGAATTGGTTTCAGATGACACTCACTCAGAATAAATGTCCTTGTGAAAGAAAGAAAGCAAAGAAATATAAGGGTAAAAATTGCTGAGCTCAAGATATAAGTGGTTAGGAGGAGCTGCCTTTTTTTTTTTTTTTTTTTTTTTTGGTGGATCGAATGAACATTGGAATCATAAGGGAAAAGATAGAGGAGAAAAAAAAATACTTATTTTCATACTCAGCACTTGAAATATACTCTATACTATAAAAATATAATTTATTTTATTGCGGTTAATTTATGATTAAATAAATCCATTGTTTATATAATAATTTATTGAAAATGTATATAATATGTATGTGTGGGAAAAAATTATATACGGTTAATTAAAGGTAAATTGATAATAAAAGTCAACCCATAGCCAATAAAATATAAAATTTCTATTATATTAATTACACTCCTTTTTTTTTTTTTTTTTTTTTTTTTTACATCTCTATAATTTTCATTTTTATATTATTTTATTTATTTCGGTGGAAATGAAAAATAAAAAAATAAAAAAAGTTTTAAATTATCCACCATTTTTTATAATAAGGTTTCTTTCAAGTAAAACACTGAAAGAACTTAATATATTTAAATACACGCTAGGTATCACTATTATTATCAAAATCATAATAGTCATTATAATAATAATTTAGTCAGATAATAATCAAACTGAGGGATCAACTACAATGCAAAGTGCTAGCAGACGACTTTGTTTTACTGATTTGATTTAATATGCTTTCTTATGGGGGAATGGACAAAGCTATAATTTGAGTTAAAAATTTTCTCAATACTGAAACTTTGACTGGCATTTTAATGAATGCTTTTGTTTTCCTGAATTTCAACCAATTTGGTTAACATTTTTTTTATTCAAATAATTTGAAATTCAGGAAAACAAAAGATTTGAAGCTCAGTTAGCTATACAATAAATTCTATACAAAACAAAATTGTCTTATATCATAATTCATAACATATCTAAAATTAACGTTAATTTTAACGGAGTCATTGATTTTTAATTTATTTTACATTCACGACGGGTTTATGACGTCACAGCTCCCTTGTTTTAGTGCACGTGAACTAGTGAACTGTGACGTCATAAACCCGCATCTGCCATTGCGTGAATGTAAAATAAATTAGAAATCAATGACTCCGGCCAAATCAACGTTGATATTTAGGTGTTAGGGTATTAGACAAGATTTTTTTGTTCAAAAGATCAAGCTGTTCTACGCTCTTAAATATATGAATAAGTTACCAAATTATTCTAAAAACAATTCTAAAATCAATTCTGTAGATCAAACATTATTAAAAAAAATGAAATCAAACTTCTCTCCGTGTTAAATAAATAATACTATTTATTTTATAAACAAAGCTTATTTTATGTAATCTGTATTTTAATCATTGCAAAGCTGTTTTTTTTTCTCTCTCTGTATACTTTTTTCTCTAATTTAAAACTGATTTTAATTATTGAAAGTTATTAAAGCGTAGGTTGACAATATGTTTTTGTATTTTTTTTTTTTTTTTTTTTTTTACCTTCTGTCAATCACACAAAAAAGTACAATATAACGAGATCTTTCCTCACTCTGTATATGGAAACAATATTTTATATAATTAAAATAACATTGACGTCAATTTTTTTGATTGATTACTTATTGTTTCTAAAACAAAAATTAAGCATCAATTTAAAAATATTTTTTCCTCTTTGTGCTTTATGATTTAATAAATTTGATTGTTGTTTTCATTAAAAATCTCTTTTGAAATTATTACTAAAATAATTGCGTTTGTTAGTTCTACTTATACATATTATAAAATTTGTACGTTAACAGTTTAATGAGTTTATATTTTATTATTATTTTATAAATACAGCCATAGAAAAGTTAACTGCTTTGATTTACAATAGTGTTAATAAGCATTTCTTTGATGTATGTGTTGCTATGTGTTATATATAGGGTGTATGCATTCATGTTAAAGTCAACGCCATGTTGGATCACTCAATTACAGTGGCTGGTATAGGAAAATGACTCATTTTGACAGCTTAAAAATAATAAGCAATATATTTTAGAGCATTGATGCCATTATTAGGTTGAATTAGTATCTCAAGTATGTGAGAAAATTAATGAGAACAAAAAAAATTACACAATTTACAAGAAAATAGCCAAAAAGTACATTTGTTCTATGCTCAGCAATGTTATTCATTACTCCAGCATGGCGTTCAAGCGCAATAAAGATGACGTCATCCGCATACACCCTATATATAGAAGTAAATATGGTATAAAATTGAATAAATACTTTTAAAAAACTGTTTCTATATGCAAATAACTAATGAACGATTACTAAAAATAAGGTGACTTGATACAAGTAAACTAGAATTAAAGTAATTGTTTTTATTGACTTTTTGCTTTATTGAATTTTCCCCTATTATAAACGATGTATATAAAAAAATAAAGTACGTAATTTTTTTCTTCTTTATTGATATAAATTTATCATTTAACAAACGAAAGCTTTTCATTGTAAGATTTTTTTTTTTTTTTTTTTTTACGATTTGTAAAATATTTTTCTTTCAATTTTTTAATTGACTTAAAACACTCAAAAGTTTAAATTGAATAGTATTCGTCACTCTTTTTTTCTCATAGTTCAATAACTTTTTCACAAAACAAAAATGCTAAATAAGAGGATTAATGTCTATGATATCTATAGGAAATAATTGGGAAATCTTTCGTCATTATTTGATTGGTTAGCCAACTATGCCGGTAACATCCATTCATTATTCATCAAGATTAATCAATGATCATATTTATTGTTATTCAAATGATGCTATAGGGTGTGTGCGCATGACGTCATAATAAATGCGCTTTGATGCCATAATTGAGCAATAAATAACATTGCTTAGCATAGGACAAACGTGAGTTTTTGCTAATTTATTTGGAAAATAATTTATTTTTTTGTCATTATTGTTTTTCTCACATACTTGAAAACCTAATTCAGCATCAATTCTTAAATTGCTAACTATTTTTAAAGTGGCAAAATGTGCCATTTTCCCATAGCGGCCCATGTTATTTAGTACTCACTTATGGCGTTGACTTTAACACGAATGAAACCACCCTATACATCTTCAACAAAGAATATGTTACTATAAAAAGAAAAAAAACCTAGAGAAATAATAAAAATATACACACTCCTTCTTTGTATAATTTAAATGTTTTTGTTCTCGGTGATATATGTTAACTTTATGCGTATCAAAAATCAAACAACACACAGAACAGACAGAACATTAGATACAAGCAGCTATAGGTCTTGACTTATGGAAAGAGAAGGTGTATAAAATTACTATATAGGAATGTATTTTAAAATGCATATAGATGAGATAGGGTGCAATTAGAATGCAGTCTGTAGGTTAATTAATGACATATATGTTGCTCTGCGGGTCATCGGGTACTAAATCTTTTCTTTTCATGTTCGCACCTTCGACCTCCACAACTACCTGAGTACCTTTACACTGAAAGAAAACAGTGTAGAGTTTTGATCTAAGTTAGATAACGTAGATCTTATATACGTATATTTGTGGACGGAGAGGAAACTCAAAATATGTAAATATATAACTTTAACAAATATTAACAATAATAAAAAAAAATCTAAACGTATCCCAAAACTACTTCAAGCGGATGCAGTTTAATTAACTATGTAAAGTCAACTGTGATTGGCTAGTAGATTTATAACATGCTCTCTGATTGGTTTAGCACACCGGATGCAGTTTTTGGCGGAAAAAGACCTTGTTATGGCACTGTTATTGCCAAAATAATATGGGCGATATACATGTATGTATGTATGTATGTATGTATGTATGTATGTATGTATGTATGTATGTATGTATGTATGTATGTATGTATGTATGTATGTATGTATGTATGTATGTATGTATGTATGTATGTATGTATGTATGTATGTATGTATGTATGTATGTATGTATGTATGTATGTATGTATGTATGTATGTATGTATGTATGTATGTATGTATGTATGTATGTATGTATGTATGTATGTATGTATGTATGTATGTATGTATGTATGTATGTATGTATGTATGTATGTATGTATGTATGTATGTATGTATGTATGTATGTATGTATGTATGTATGTATGTATGTATGTATGTATATATATATATATATATATATATATATATATATATATATATATATATATATATATATATATATATATATATATATATATATATATATATATATATATATACCCGATACTTTTGCTTCGATAGTATTGATACTCTTTTTCAGGCGATATCGATATATTGATACTTCAATTTGACCATCGGTATTCGATACTTTTTATAAAAATTATCCTAAAATTAATACAGTAGCACGAGTCACTTATGCAACCAATGCAGCAGGTATAATAACGTATGCTATAGTAGTCTTCATTAAATAACAAAAAACCTTAATTTACTATAATAAAACTTTTCCTACCTTTCTTTTTCTCCGTGTAAATGGTCAGTCAATCGTCCATCAGCCGGCGTGTCAGATCAGTAAGTAACAAGCAGCATCTTCTCTCCCTATCATAAAGAAAAAGGGGTTAATCTAAACCAACAAGCATGTAAAAAAAATAAACTGACTTCTAACACTGAATTTATAACTAATGCAAATGAGTTGAACTCAAGTATTTGATTTATATTACTTCTTTTCTTTTAGTATTTACATGAAAAGTTTTTAAAATAAAGCCTTCATTTTATCTTTAATTTGATACAGGTATAACTTTTAACTTCTGTCTTCTTTTTTTAAATAATTAAATTGAAGTTACAATACTTTTATTCTACTCACTCGCCGTTTTTCTTATGTAATTTTACTATTTAAGGTTTGTAAAAAAATTCAAGAGAAATTAAATTTTATTAACGTGATGGACACGCATCTAAAAAAATGACAATCGTTTATATTTTTGAAAGACTTGTTTTTTTAATGCTCTGATATAACACGTCTTGCAATATTTCAATATTATACTTTTTTTTTTTTTTTTTTTTTTTTAAGCTTTGCATAATTGTTAGTTTGTTCTTAAAATATGGTGTTAGTAGATTTATAGAACGTATACTTGTTCCGCAAGGAAGCATTTTTTATACTTATAGTTTTAGTGTCATATTGGTCCATTTATAATAAGTAAAAAAAAAAAAGATTAAGAGAGAGAGAGAGAGAGAGAGAGAGAGAGAGAGAGAGAGAGAGAGAGAGAGAGAGAGAATTATACAATATAAAACACTGCATTATAAGAATATAAATTTTTATTTTAAATTTTTATCCACTTAAAGATCTCTCTCTCTCTCTCTCTCTCTCTCTCTCTCTCTCTCTCTCTCTCTCTCTCTCTCTCTCTCTGTATGTTAAATTGGCAAATACAGCAAGAAAGTTTTAAGAAACTTTTGAAATCTATCATGTTTGTATTAAGTATATGAAGCTTTTATATCTTGAATAAATTAAGAATTACTCGGATGATCGCTCGATCAAATAGAATAAAAACTTCTTTTTTTTTTATATATTTTAAAACTTTTATGTATTTTTGTATGAGTTTCAAATATAGTTTTTTTTTTCTCTCTAATACTTTTATAACTTAGAATTATGATTGCCTGAATAATAAAAAAAGGAAATTAAAAAAAAAAAATTAAACTGAGATATAAGGAAAAAAATATTGCCTTTATTCTGTTGAACTTTTGGTTTAAAGGCATCATTAGCAATATTATTAATAATTGATAAAAAAATGTTTATATGCACTGCAGTCTTGGGTTCGATTATTGCATTTACTATAACGATATTTGGTTATCGACTAATATAATATAATGTGTACATTTTATAAAAGTTATCGTTATAATTATAATAATATTTCTTTAAGAAACATACACGGGTATTTCATCCATACTATACATGTTCTTGACCAGAATATTACAACATAAATTAACATAATAGAAGTCATAACAAAAAAAAAACAAACAACAAAATACTTTATGAGGTATACACATGAGGTTATCGTCTCATCGATAACAATACGTTTTGCTTAAAAAAAAAGAAAAAATACACGCACAAAAAGAAGAAAATTGCACACAAAAAAACACGGAAAAAAATCTAAACTAGGGGCGCAATCATTGTAGGTATAGTATAGTCATGAAGCAAGATTATGAATATTTTATTTCAATTAAAACATTACACTATGAATTATATAGTTTCGTTATCGATATACATATAGTATCGTTACCGTGGGAGATGTTTTAGAAATAACCATATCGTTTATCGTGAGGCTATATATTATAATCTCGTTATAGAAATTTTGGGTATCGAAACCAAAACTACCAATATGTTCTCAATATTTAGTTATTATTAAAAAGGTAATTACGTGTCTACCTGTATCATCTACAAACGTTGTTTTCCACATGAAACATTTTATTTGATGTTTGGTAATGAGTTGAAAAAAAATCTCAACCTTATATAGTACCATGCATACACAAACATACCTAAGTCCAATATACCAAAATAGAAAGTAGAGAACCATTCAAACACTGCGCGTGTATTTTTCTCAAAAGAATAACATGAAAATGGATAAAAATAACAATAATGTAATAATGATTATGCTAGCTCATTTTCAGCACAATTTGTTCAATACAGCATAATGTTCAGCATACTTTACAATTACTACAATACAATAGCATAAATATGTACAGCATAATTATTTGTGTTGTTCTAATTAAGTACAATTTATGACATAGTGTAGCATAAATTAAGTGATTTATTTTTTCCGTGTGTATCGTGATTTTTTAAATTGTAACACAATTCAGTACTGAATATGATTGTAAGGGTAGTTTCAATATGAAGTACATTAACTAATAGAAGGAATCGAGAGAGAGAGAGAGAGAGAGAGAGAGAGAGAGAGAGAGAGAGAACGTGTGAATTTTCATTTTTTTCCCTTTTGATTCCTGTTTTAAATCCTTTTTAAACAGTATTAAAAGTAGTATTCCATTGTATAAATATATGAACATGTATTATATCATATTATACTGTAACATAAAAAGTATAAAAAATTAATCTCATAATAACAAAAATCAAACAAACCAAATTAGAAACAACTTCAAGAATACATAAGTAAAGTTATTTTAAAATTTTGAGAGATATAAAATGACATCACAACCAGGTATTGTTTCTCGCTCCCAGAATACTTCTCTGTGTATTCAAAACCAAAATATTTATCTTTACCTGTACGCGGATACCCCCTCATTTTCTAAATATTTATTCAACACAATTCTCTTCATGGTGTAAAATCTATGTTTTTTGTTAGTATAGATTCAGACATCTCCTTTCCTCTCTTTTTTTTTATAATTAAACCTGAAGGCAAAAGGTATTTGTTTAAAATTGTAAAATCTGCTAATTAAAACGCTGATTGATGGACTTTAAACATATTATTTTTTCTTTTTATATATTTACTCTTACAAACTATATTAAATAATGCTTTATTCCCTTCTTTTTTTTAATGCTTTTGAAATCAAAAGTGTAAATATCTAAAAATTTGCTTCCAGATATTTACAAGTAAAAAAAAAATATTAATTAAATTTTAATATGATGAAAATGAATTCATTGGCTAATATTTTATTTAATTAAACAACTTTATTAATAAATCAGCTTATATATTCACTAACAAATATTTTGGTTTTGAATATTTAGCTTTTATTAATTAGTATTAGCCTGAAGGGCTAAAGTATGAGTTGCGTTGATGAAGTGTCAAATTTTAATCACAGTTACACATCATAATTATCATTACTTTCACACTACACGTCAGCAAGCTTAAACTGTTGCCATAATTACTAAGCAACTACTTTGTTTATCATAACAACTCAAAGTTAACTCAAACTTTTAGTATTTTGTGCAGTTATTAAAACAATGCAATTTAGAGGAAAGTACCGCAATTTTGTGGAATATCATTATTTATCACATTTGTAATCAATTTTATTTTACATCTTACATGTGCGCATAATTATATTTTTATTTAAGTTTATTATCCGCATTTATGTAAACCCTTAAATTTCTAGCAAATAAGTGTTTCAAACTATTATAGTTAATTTATTAAAACTATGGTTCAATTTAAATAAACACAGATTAAATACGAAATAATTATGCTAGTTTATTTCCAGCAATATTTATGCATTATAACATAATTTATGCTATACTGCATAATAAATATGTAATTTATTGAGTAAATATTTTATATAGCATTTTTTATGCTTTTCCATTTAAGTAATTTTTGTCCCAATTCAGCATTAAATTATGTTATTTAATTTCGGCATGATACTTTTAAAAAGAAAATGAATTTAATTTTTTTTTTGCATGCCCCTATCTCTATTTATGATTATTATTTCAAGAAACTGTACATTACATGGATTTCAATTGAAGAAAATAGAAATATAGAAGAAAAACCTTAATAAAATTATCAATATATATATATATATATATATATATCCGTGTAAAAAAAACATACAAAAGTTGTAAAGTAAAAATGACGTCATTCATCACGACTACAATAGAAAATTGTGCCAAAATTTTATCTAGGCGTCATGATATTGTGCTATGACTTACTTTTTATTATTTTTACTACTGACAAATGAGCAAGTTTTATTATTTTTTATTTTTTTTATTTTTGGCAAGTATCCACATAGCTATATTATACTGGGACTGCCAATATTTACCGGCGCCATCCTAGACACACGGCGCCGGTAAATTTCATCTCTTTTGTTATAATACTACATGCGTTAGTTACCGTCCTAGACTTCTTCTTTTTTTTTTTTTTGTATACAACTGATCTAACTTTATTGAAATATATTACTTTACTATCGAATTATATACTTCCATTATTTACAATGAAAGAAAAAAAATCTTTAAAAAAAATTCCAATGCGCATTGAAGAAAAATATGAGATATTTATATACTGTATTTCATTTAATTTCATCCTTAATTAAAACTACTTTGTTTCAATTTTAAGAAGGATATGTTTTTGGTAGCACCATACATTTTCCTGCGTTCAATTGTATTGAATACGAATTTATATTATGAACAATGAATTTAAAATAATAGGTAAAATACTGGATCAATTAATACAATCAGAAAACAAATGTTTACTCAGAACGCACAAATGTTTTGGGACTACGTATACGAAATGCTTTAATTGTATACATCAAAGCGCGAGGGTATTTTCAGTTTTTCATTAATTATACGATCTCGTAGAGGCTATAGTTTCGATGTATGATGAGTTGATTACAAAAGATACATGGGTTCTCCGTACACGTTAGAGTATACTCTGTACCACATTTCACTAGTAGACAGTACCCATGCACTATTGGTAGTGAGTAAACATTAGAGTATACTCTCTACCACATTTCACTAGTAGACAGTACCCATGTACTATTGGTAGTAAGTAAACATTAGAGTATACTGTGTACCACATTTCACTAGTAGACAGTACCCATGTACTATTGGTAGTAAGTAAACATTAGAGTATACTCTGTACCACATTTCACTAGTAGACAGTACCCATGTACTATTGGTAGTAAGTAAACATTAGAGTATACTCTGTACCACATTTCACTAGTAGACTACTCATGCACTATGGGTAGTGAGTAAATATTTTAAATGCTTAATATGTAATATCGAATTTTTTATTATTTCAGGTACTCTCTATGCATCGAATTTACTGAATATTTAGAGACAATAAATAAATGTTTAGCGAGTACCAGTTTTATAAAGTACTAGTCTCTATATCTCTGTATTTTCAAGTGTATCTTTTAGCACTCCATCAACTTCCATTCTTTTTACATAAATTTTCTTATGTGTTTAATTTTTTTTTAATTTATGCAGATGCTACATATCATTATTCAATTAATATCAATAATAAATTTAATTAAAAAAAAAACTGATCTGACACAAGACATAATAAATCAAATATGTGCTTGCAAAGTATGGAGATTTTGCACAAAATTTGCACGAGTTCTTGACGTGGGTGTTGACATATCGCAAGGTCACTATCTTAAAGATGATTGATGAGGGGGCGTGGCCTTGACCTGTCAATCACTCGACGCCTATACCAATACTGAAAATAATATGATCAAAAGAGTTTTTTTTTTCATATTATTATATATATATATATATATATATATATATATATATATATATATATACACATATACATATATATATTTACAATATTGTTTTTGGCTTTTCTTCATTAAATTTAAATTTAAAAAAAAAAAAAAAAAAAGGTAGGTGACCGGCTGAACGGTGAACCTCACAAACTGAACGGTCACGAAATATAAAATTAACATCAAGTAAAGATGACATGTTAATTAAAAGTTTAGCTATGTCAAACATGTGAAAACACAATCAAAGATAAAGTAATTCCACTTAAAAATAAAATGAAAAAATCAATTTTTAGTGCCAACTTTAGAAAAAAAATCAAATTAGAAACATTTTTAAAATTGAAGATATTATCAAAAATTTATTTTTAATCAATAAATATTTATTTTTTAATTTATTCCATTTGATTGGAAAATTATCTAGCATTTGTTTTCTTTGGTATAAATAACAATTATATAGAAATAATTATTGTGTATTGTGTATTATTACAGTATTTCCGCTCCAAACTGGACACCCTCGTCGTTAATAATGTACAGAGTATAAACCTAGAAAGTCTTTGTATTTCTGTTTTTGATAACAGGAATTTGAAAATAAATTCACTGTGAATAATAAACTAGTTTTTAATTTCCCATATGCTAATTAAAACTAACGTTTGTATGTATTAAAGAAAGGCAAGGGGAAATAAAATGACATGCATTTCAACAAAGTTATGGTTGCGGTTCTTATTTACGAGATTTTTCTAAGTATAATTTTATGATTAAAATATTCTTTTAGATTTAAAAAACAAAAAAAAAACATCATATAATTAAAGCTGGAACTTCAAATTTACGTCCCATTAAAATAATAAAAACAGCAATGATTTTGATAGACTTGAAATGTTTGTGTGTGTGTACTATATGCAAATGAAATTCTTTTTTCATTATGTCTCATCGTATATACTTTGTTTAAAAATTACGGTAGAAAATAATAATAAAAATAAAAAAAGCGCTGTTTTTAAGCATTGTTAAAAAAATATATATAACAACAATAAAAAATATTTTAACAAGAAAAATCTGCAACAAACAATGTGTGTTTGTTGAAAAATTTTTAAAATAGTTTTTTTTTGCGTATTTTTTTTATTCAAGTAAATTGTATATAGCTTTACGCATTTATTTTGCAAAACAAAGCACACTTTTTTTTTTTTTTAATATTTTATATGTGTACAATTGTAATAATTGTTTTTGTCTGTGTGCATAGCATTTGAATTTAGTGAAAAACAAAAGACAAAGAAACGAAAGAGAATGAAAAAAAAAAAATTCAAATTAAGCTTTTAATTATGTCACTTTTATATTACATGTTTTAGTTTTTAATTTTTTTTTCTCTTTCACTTTATTTAAATTCTGATTTTTTTATGCATTTATATATATTGTTATAAAATATGTCAAGTAGTCTGTTACAGTGTATTAAAATAAGTTTATTTTATTTTTTTGAGTATAAATTTATATAAATATGCATTAATTTTGTGTTTTATTATAATTTTATCATATTATGTTCATAATTTATCATAATTTAATAATAGGCATAACAAAAAAATGTAGCAAAAAAATCAAGTTTGTCTTATGCTGAGCAATGGTAATCATTGCTCCAGTATGGCGTTGAAGCGTATCAGAATGACGTCATGCGCACACACCCTATAGGGTCAATGCATTCATGTTACAGTCAACGCCATATTGGATAACTCAATAACCTGGGTGGCATAGGACAAAAAATAATTTTGCCAGTTTAAAAACACTATGCAATAATTTTGAGAGCATTGATGCTGTAAATATGTTGAATAAATATCTCAAATATGTGAGAAAAATAACAATAACAAAAAACTAATTAATTTCCCAAAGAAAATTGGCTTAAATGAAGTTTGTCCTATGCTGAGCAATGTTATGCACTACTCCAGTATGGCCTCCAAGCGCAATAAATATGACGTCATCCGCATACACCCTATAGAGTGTACACATGACTGTGGTATTTAAATTTATCATTTAAATTCAGCGCGTTTTTCTCTCGTGAGAATAACATTAATGCTGTTCGTAAACCCTGTTCTTTGCTCCTAAAATGACGATCAGCTATGGTTAATCAAATGGAATGCGCAATTGGTGCAAGAGAACAGGGTTTACGAACAGCATTATTGCAAATTTTAGAGTGAGTTTTTGATTAGTAAAATCTATTATCACAATCAAGTGTACTTTATTTTATAGTGTAATAAATTATTTTTATAAAGAAACTTAAGGCATTATTCAATTTCTTTCAGTGTATCAAATTAAAATTTAATTATATATTTAGCTTCTAATTTATATCGTCATTAGGGTGCGTGTTAATTTACTTATTTAATGTATTATTTGTGTATAAAGTAAAGTTTTTCAATAGAACATTAAAGTATTTTTAACAAGGTGGAAAATATATTATGTAGATAGAAGAAATGATTTTGAGCAGTCTTTGTTCCACAAGTAAACGAAGTAATTTCCCCTCCTTACTTGCAATACAATGTGGTGTTATAGTTAAATGGAAATAATTACAAATCTTTTCTTCAACAATAAGGGACTGTCTACAACAATTGACTTTACTCCAGCATAAAGTACTAAAAGTTAATATCAAAAGGGGGAAGAATTAAACATAAATGTATCATTGTATTATTACTCATTTCATTTCGCAGATTTTAAAGTCTTTCGACAGAAAATTTTGGTGATGTTTAGTAAAGTATATTGTTATACACTGTTAAAACGATCCGTAAAATCACGCTAAAAAAGCCAATTAAAACGGTAGAAATTGCAGAACGCCATTAAACGGCACATGCCGTTCTTTCCAGTTACGAAACTTGCCGTAAATAAAAAAAATCGCATGTTAAAAAACGATAAAAAACGGGGGTTTTAGTAACGAAATAAAATGTGCATCCCCGTTATTATGTTGTACGGATTTTTACCGTGTATTTTATCGCTCGCGATTCTAACGGGAAAATAAGGGAGGGGGAAATTCAAGTGATATTCTCTTTATAATAACTTTTACACCTGAGGATAATACTTCTTCTCTATGGCCCAACGGCTAAGGCACTGGTCTTTGAATCCAATGTTGATGAGTTCGAGTCTCACAAGAAGCGGTATTTTTAACAAGAGTAAAAACTCTGTACATAAGTAACAACTAACACATTAAAATTTTAAAGATTTCTTTAAAAAAAAACGGGTTAAACCCGTAAATTTACGTTGCGCACCGTTCTGAGGAAAAATGCCAATCCCGTAGATTTACAAGAGGCAGCGTTGTGAGCATTGCCGTTGTTGTACGGTAAGAGGCGTAAAGTTGGCGTTCCTCCTTTTGCCGTTTTTGAAAATACGGATCGGTACGTAATCTAACAATTCGTACCGTCCAAAAATAACCGGCATTTTGACCGTATTTCGACCCTGGATATTATTAACAGTGTATATATATATAGTGCTGTATTATTATTATTATTTTTTTTTTTTTTAGCCCGAGGTGATTTTTTATTTATTAGTTTTTTTAAGCGGTTAGACTTGTGCAATCCGGGTTCAGCTTGAAATCGAGCTTAACTTTGAGAAAGGATCCAAAGTTTGGAAAGCTCAATATTTGAACTGAAATTAAAAAACGATCTCTCGAGCCTATGACATCCTGTCCAGTATTGTGGTGTAAAATTTAATTTCAAAACTATCACCAAAAAAAAAAAAAAAAAAAAAAAAAAAAAAAAAAAAAAAAAAAGGACGTGGACTTTTTTGAAGAATTCAAACACTTTTTTTTTTTTTTTTTTTTTTTTTGCTTGCCATATTGTGTTATCGTGCTACACCCATAACGGTCCTAGTCAAGACATTTTCTTATCGACAGGTCAGGACTTTCCAATTAATGGAATAGCACACATGGGCCGGCCACGGCCTAAGTACACAGCCCGGCATTCGCCATGATAGCCTAGAGAAACCGTGGCAAGCTCGGTCAGTTCTCACATGTGTGTGTGTAGTTCTAGAAATTATATTTTAAAATGTTGTTAGTTATTACGTAACTATAAAGTTTCTAATAATATTGGTTGTAAAACAACATTGTGGTGTAAACAATAATCTCAGTTAACTAAAATCACGTATGTTTGTTATATATATATATATATATATATATATATATATATATATATATATATATATATATATATATATATATATATATATATATATATATATATATATATATATATATATATATATATATATATATATATATATATATATATGTGTGTGTGTATAATATAGTATTTCGGTTTAAACTTTACAACGATTATAACGTTCTTTTAGCACTAAAATAGAGCAACAGTTTAAGAAAAAGATACCATTTTTTTTTAAAGTTTTCATCAATAATTTAAAACACTTTTAAAAATTAAAAAGAACTTAAAGAATAAGTTTAAAACAACTATTAATCAGCACGAATAAGATAAATTGCGTAATTTATGCTGTATTTATGTCACTATAGCATAAATTAATCTAAATTAGAACCATTAACATAAATAATTACGAGTTACAGCATAATATTTATGCTACATAACATTAATAAGAATTATAGCATAAATTATGATTTAATGAATAAATTGTGTTGAAAATAAGCTATATGCTACATAGCATAATTGATATAAATATTCGTGAGTATAACTTAATACTGTTGCATATTTGACAAAACAATTTATTGCAAGATTTGATGAAATAGAATACCTTAATTTTTTACCGTAAAAACGTCTTAGATAAATAATAATAAAAAATTGTGACTAATAGTAAGAAATATATTACACAATTTCAGTTTCATCCGTGAAAAGCGAGAAGAGGTGAAGAGTCAAGCAGTAAGAGGAGCACAAAGAAAAATCAGAGTCATGTTCAATGTCAACAACATAAAATTTCATCTCTTTGTTTTGACTGGGGCAAAAATAAAACACAAAATTTTCAATTACTAGAAGCATTGCTCCCAATCTCAGTATATAGATAAAAATAAATGTCTTTATAAATCGTAAGTTGAATTAAAGTTGAAATTTTGAAAATATCTATTGTCGATGATTTAGTTGTTTAAAAACCAAATTTAAATCCAAAATCAAGTATTTATAGCGAATATTGTGCAGTACGCTGCTTTGTTAATATGTAATATAGATTCAACAATACAATTTTTTATTTTCAGTATTAAACATCTTAAAGGGTTGTATCTCAAAAGGTAAACAGAAAACTTCAATACTCTATGATACCATTTGAAACTTAATAGTAAAAGCTACCTATGATAAATTGTTAAGAACCCGTGCCCATCACATAAGAGAGAAAATAATTATTGTGAACCCCTGATCATTAGATAATAGAGAAAATAATTATTGTGAACCCCTGATCATTAGATAAGAGAGAAAATAATTATTGCTCTTAAATGACTAAATCTTCGGAAAAAAACTCGTAATTTAAAATCAAGCATGGTGACTCGCCAATTTTTTTTTTTTTTTTTTTTTTTTTTTTTTTTTTTTTTTTTTTTTTTACATTTTTGAAGATTACATTATTACATTATCCTAATTTATCAAAGTTTCAAATTTTCATACAAAATTTGTGGAAATTTTCGTTTTTTTTTTCTCTGTTTACAATTTTTTTTAGTAAAATCCCGCAGTAGCTGATTTCCCGCCTGAAATGAAGATTCTGTTCGTTTTTTAAATATAAAACTAATTTTAAATTATTTTACATAAATAGATTTGGTTTTGAAAAAGAAAATGAAATTTCTGAGAACTTTAGATTACATCATCGCTCACATATTTTGCCTATTTCAAACAAAAGTTCTAAGATTGTAATGTAATATCGTTACAATTCTTGTTAGTTAAATAAACGATTATAATAAATATTCATCGAAAATAAATAAAATCTAATAGATTTTTAGAACTGCTTAAAAAATTATAAACCAATTTTTGTCATTTGACATTCAAACAGAATAACAATAGTAAAAGAAAATCCCATGTTTGAAATAATGTATAGTGACATTTATGACTATAATTTACTTATTATTTATTTATTTGGCAAATAATTTACATTTATTTTTATTATCAATACACTTTTTATTTCATAATAATAATAATAATACTAATTAAAAATTACACCTTGATAGCTTTTCTGTTTGGGCTAACAATAATGATTGACAACAATCATATAAACATAAATTACTAGCTCATTAGTTAATTTTACCATATTACAGTTTTTAATTTTTTAAAAAAAAGTAAAATGTGTTGTCCCCTAAAGCTATACAAATAATTAATGTATAAAAACAAAAACAAATTAAGTTTCAAAACACTGTACAGTACTTCCAACATTGTATGTATATAACACAATACATTTTAGCTCTTTATTTTTAAAATATATTTATAACAGACAGCTAGAGTACTCTAGAAGGGGGGAGTATACGCGATCCAGCAGAATTTTTAAAGCCCTTTCATTGGTTGTTGAAATCAAAAATTCAAATCTTATTGGCTGATATGCCCAATAATTTCATTGTTGTCAGTCAATGTTATTTAAATGTTTTTTTTTTTTTTTTTTTTTTGTTCTGAAAATGGCCTTAAGTAATGGGAAAAATATGAGATTTAGAACACTCATAAAATTTTAACAAAACGTTGTCACTTTGTGAAGCTTTCACACATGAAACTTTATTATTTGGCCAAAAAATAAACATAAATTCAAAAGTCGTAATAATTCGCAAATACCTGTTTATTTTTGTTCTCTTTTTCGTGAACGCTGTAGTTTTCAAGCAAGCACAAGATTTTTTGAGTTTGTTTACATTTTATTTTTCATTGTTGCAGCGTATTAGCCAATGAGCGTTGAATATTGATTTTCAAAATATGATATTTTTAAAGCTTGACAAAATTTAATTTTTAGTAAACTGAGGGTTTTGCAATTTAAGACAAAAAATGGCCATAATACGAAGTTTGTTTTGTGAAAATTTCGATGCTGTAACTTCCTTCTTTCAATAGTTATGACGTTTCAAAATCGCGATTTTCCCATTACTTACGCGATTTTTCGTGATAAAAAAACAACAACTAAGGGTGCGCGTATACTCCCCCCTTCTAGAGTACTCTACAGACAGCCCACATTTTTCTCTCTCAGTTATTGTTGTTGTTGTACACATAAAAACTCTGGTACAATCTTGGGCAAACATTTTGTGAACACCTCAGTTGTATTGTCTTGGTATAGTATGAATTTAATGTAATATTTGAACTGAAAAAATTATTAATGAATAAATAAATAAATGAGGAAGACTAAAAAAAATTTGGAGTAATTTTATTTCATATTCTAAAAGAGAACATTGTCCTGAATCGATACATGTGTGAATTTTTAATTTTTGAGTGCATTAAGTATTTTTAATTAATATTTTAAATTTGCAAAATGACATCACAGGCTGCAATTTTTTCCTTTGCTCACATGCATAAGCTGCAACCTGTGACGTCATTTTGCGAAGTTCAAAAATTATTTAAAAATACTTAATGAACTAAAAAATTAGAAATTTACACATGTATCGATTCAGGGCAATGTCCTCTTTTAGAATATGAAATAAAATTACTACACAATTTTTGTAGTCGTCCTCATTGCAGTAGTTTTCTTTAGAATTGTATGGAACAATCGCATTCTGTACTAGAAAGTCGTTAAGTGGAGAAATTTATTCTTATTTTTAGGTAATATTGTATCGTTAGTCGCGTATGCTTTAGGGAAATACATGTAAAACTATATGAAGTTGCATTATTATGTATATTATACCCAGAGAGAGAGAGGGGGGGGGGGAGAGAGAGAGAGAGTCGGTGCCCTTTTTCTGTGGAATGACTGTTGATTATGAAATTTGGATTTTTTTTTCTTTTAATAAATGTATATTTATTTTCTAATACTGTAAATTAAATTTTATATTGCCTATTTTTATTTACAATATATAAATGAATTATTTTACTTGTTTTTCTTTCATTAAACATCCATCGCGTATACAAATTAAATCAATATTTTGGTGAACAGTTTGAGGTTTTTATATATTTTTTTATAAGCTATTTTATTTGTATTCATAAATATATATAAATAAACACATCACTGTATTACGTCGCTTGGAGCTATATATACATATTTTTTTTTATTATTACTAGAAATAGAGATACTGATACTTTATAGTTCTTCGTATTTCTGTGGCAATGATAATTATTTGATACTGAAATCTAGGACATATTGGAGAAAAATAAAGTATCAGGTACAAACCGAAGAGCGTCTAGTTTCAAACCTTGGGATTATAATATTACGAAATTGTGGTATATCTATTCGTAACATTATAGATAATAAGACATTTAATACAATTGTGATTTTTTTTTTTTTTTTTTTTTTTTTTTTGCTTCGATTTAAATACACTTCTCCTAATACTAGTTCGAGCGGATACAGTGTAATTAACAATGTAAAGTCAACTGTGATTGGCTAGTAGGTTTTTAACACGTTCTCTGATTGGTTTAGCACCGCGGATACAGATTTTGGCGGGAACGACCTTGTTTTGGCCAAAGTGTATGATTTTAAGATAAAATTACACAATGTTTATAATTAATATATATATAGGGTGACCTGTTTCAAATGAACCCGCAGAAACTAAAAAACCACAATAATTCAGTTGGTCACCTAGCTACTACCTTAAACACACAATTACAGAGAAAGAATAATTATAACGTTGCTTTTCCCCACTATAAATAAATAAAATTATGTAACAAAAGTATACTCTATTTATAGTACATTTGCTCACTAACAAAATATGCTGATTATATTGTACAAGCATATAATGCTGTAATGCATAATTTATGAATGTTCTTTTTACCATATATGTACCATAATATACATAATATACTGTTTATATGTATAAATATTAACACATTTATACTAAAATATAGAAAATTTATAAATAAGAAAAAAGCGTACTTTCAATAATTATTTTTTTATTATTATAAAATATGTATTTTGTTATCACAAAGTATAAAATTCCAATACTAGTGAATATATTTTGCAACTATCTTTGTATTATGTTTGATTGAAATATTCATTTCAATATTTTATTTCCTTTGTAATATAGTATAACAATGAAAAGTATTATTATTATTAGCATACATTTCTATATTGTAATATTTAATCATTGTACATTTTCCAGCTTTGGTTTTATTATTAAAAATACTCGAGAGAGAGAAAGAGAGAGAGAGAGAGAAAGAGAATGAAAATTAATATTTAACCATTTTGTATACGTTTTCTACCGTATAAGTTTCGTATAGATATGTGGAATATTAAAGTCTAATTAAAGAACATTTCGATCATAAAATTTTACACATTTATACCATGGTAAATATGGAATTTTATTATAATTATTTTACCTTGTTTCAAGTAAAATTACACAGAAAAAACAAAAGGCATTGAAGAATTTGCTATCATAAGTTGCTTTACTAGTAAAAAAGGATACAAAAGTGTGTCTACGCAACATAAAAGATAAAAAATAAATATAATAATTTGGTAATTGTATTTAAAAAGAGAAAATAATTAAGTATAAATAAAGAACTGAGTTAAATAATTAGTGAGTATATTTATAACGCTATTACATGGCTTTCCTGGCTAAAATTAAGATATTGTATATGGCTCATAGCTGCATAATCGGAAGGAGCAGGAGCAGGAGTGCTGGAAAGTACCTTAAATGTACAAACGCGGCCATGCCAATGACCCAACGAGTCTTTTTATACACATACACTATATCCTTGGAAATTATCAAGTTTTAGAACTTTTTTTTTTAATCTTACAGTTGGAAAACTGTAATAAAAATTATTCTCTTCAAAATAATTACAAGAAATGAAAGAATACTTCATTCTTTTATAAAAGTATTTTTTTATGTGCATTATATTTCAGACAATAAATTTTATTGCATTTTTTTATAGCATAATATTATAAAGAATGAAGTATGTAGTGCAAAACATTATTATGTAATTTCTTCTTTTTGAATTAACTTTTAATAAGTTTGTCACAGTTTTTTTCCCCTTTTATCTTTATTCAAAGATTTTTGTTATGAAGCTCAAGAAAAGTAGAGTAGTTTTGTGAAGTAGCACAACTAACGTCAAAACTTGTGAAAACTCACACAAAATGTGTTTTTCTTGCAAAGTTTTTTGATTACTATACTATGCTATATGCCTTCTTGTATGATTAAAAAAAATGTATATAAGACCGCAAAAATGACTGCCCGATATTTGAAATACTGATTTTTGAGATAGTTCATTGTTATTATTTTCGTAATTTTAATTCAAAGGAAATCATAACATTTTTATTTTAAATCTGATTAAATTAGTGCTAAATATGTGCTAATTTTCTCATCCTATTTTTTCTTGATATATGTATATAAAAAAAAAAGTTTTCTATATACCACACATATAGGATAAATTTTACAGTATGATTTATTATAAATGAATTAGATGAGGTAGATTGGCAGGATTGGAATAAACTGTCCCAAGATATTTCTAACTTGACGTGAGAAACAATTCTATAAGTACGATAGAACACACTAATATCGATTGTCAATTTTTTTGGCGTAATTACCTATCTCTTAACATTAAACAAATGACACGCGGAATTTAAAAAAAAAAATCATTCGTGTCGTATCGTGGAATCGTTAGAAGTGAGCCACCACCACCTTGCACTGCCAGGACTGCATGGCTGGAGACATGAATGCACCGGTCTGTTTAGCCTAACATCTCTCCTACATTTTTATCATGTGACACAGGAATACATATAAACATTAAAGGAATAGAACAGAAGAAAACATGAACATTTATATCACAAAACATGTGATGGAACTTACATAAATAACTTTAGTTTGTCTCAAAACCCAACTGTAGCTCCGTAGCAGTGACCAGAAAATTTCAGTTTATGCAACCCGCACAACATTTTTTTTTTACTAATTTTTACATGTTTCTGACTTCAGAAACATGAATAGTTACGCAATTTGCATACTTTATAGTATTTTCACGCTCTCTCGTGGGGCTACATTAACATTCTAGTAAAAATGGTCATTTTTGAAGATCCCATTTCGTGTTTATTCATTAAAAAAGTACATGTTGTTTTATGTGGTCTATGGCTTAACGTGCGGAGAACATGAACGTGTATTCATGGCAGAAATTCCTCAGTTTCTGCAATAATAATAATAAAATAAAAAATGTGTTAGTTTCTCTTGAACATCAAACCAGTACTCATATCTCACTTATAAAACTTTTGTGCTTTCATTTATATCCGTGTATCCGCACAATGTCATAATTAAAGCACTTGAAAGCCATACTGGAGTAATGAATAACATTGCTCACCATAGGAAGAACTTTGTTTATGACTATTTTCTTTGGGAAATTGGTTAATTTTTTGTTTTCATAATTTTTCTTCATATTATACTTGAGATTCTAATTCAACCTAATTCAATGCTCTCAAAAATATTGCTTGGTATTTTTAAACTTCCAAATTAAGTTACAGTGCGGCCCATGTTAATGAGTGATCCAACATAGTGTTGACTTTTAACATCAATGTGCATAGACTCGATATGTGTTTTCTCAATTTCGAGGGTGGGATTCATCAACAAGGTACTGCTATCATAACTCTACTACTGCTATTGCTAGATACTGCTAGTTAAATTTTGAAAAATTCTTGTTGTTGTGAATACTTAACAGAGTTTTTCAAAAGATAACACTTTGATGAATCCCACCCACGTGTTTATAACTTGCAACTATAATGTAACTGAATACTTTAGTATTCAAATACAACTGCATGTTTTGTTCAAATAATAAACTGCATTTTTATATCAATTGGTTACAAAATATAACAGCTTTGTATTATAAGAAATAAAGCTGAATTAAATGTTTCTGAAAAGAATATTTTTTATATATATAATATATATGCATACAAATTGTATTGAATTCATATGCTTTTTATTTCTTTAATTGGAGCGAAAATATTAAATGATTAGCTTAACAAAATATAAAAACAGAAGCAGTATTTAAAACAACATAAAGTAGATCATTCTGCAAGAATTACTCAAAACAATAACAGAAATCTGTTTATAAATTCTGTTTTCCCTTTATCATATTTACTTTTTTTTTATCATGCATCTCTAATGTAAACTTTTACAATTAATTTTATAACCATGCTCTGTTGCAAAGTATAATACGGGAAATATAAGTTCACTATTATATAGAGTTGTATACCACTTGTTATAGTTTTTTATAGCTTTTGTTTATATGTATATTTTATACTTTATTATTTTAAATATAATCCTGTAACTTTATATACGTATACAGATTGTCTATTTTGATAAGCTAATTCTGAAGTAATGCAAATATTTGTGGAGTAATGTTACTATAACAATCAATGTTCAACAAATAAGTTATTTAAATAATTCATACGTATTCATTGATGTTAAAGTCGACGCCATAAGTAAGTGCTAAATAACATGGACCAGTATAAGAAAATAACTCATTTTGCCAGTTTAAAAATACTTCGCAATATTTTTTAGAGTATATTGATGCTGTTAACAGATTGAATTAGTTTTTCAAGTATGTATACAAGAAAAATAATAATAACGAAAAAAAATGGCTAATTTTGCAAAGAAAATAGACAAAAACTACATTTGTTTTATGCTTAGCAATGTTATATTTATTGCTCAAGAAGAGCATTGAAAAGCATTCAGAATGACGTCATGCGCACACGCCCTTTTTCTCAAATATGCTGTTTTTATTGCTATAATTTACGTAATATTTTACAGCTGATTTGTCATATCATAGCTGGAACGAAGTATAGTTGAAAGTATAGAGTATAAGTTCACTTCTGCACCTCAATAAAATATATAATTTTGAAAATTCAACGCTTTAAAAAAAAAAATCTTATTATTCCAATGCAATTTACTAACACCTTTTTGATGTTATAAAAATATATATAAAAAAAATCTTTTGTGTTTGATATAATGTTTTAAAAACATGCTATATTATTAAAAAAAAAAACACATACCATTAAAATAAAATTTATACGTCACAGACATTAAATTTTGGTTCTTTTGTTTTATTTTTAGCGCAAGTTTAAAAATATTTTTGTATTGATCTCATTTTCATTCACGTCTTATTTTATTTTTTTCTCACACATTATTTTATGTGGTTCATTTAAATGTAGGAATGGCATGTTATTAAAACACGCGTGTTTGTGTGTGTGTGGGGGGGGGGGGGGGGGATACAATGGGCGAGACTTCTGCTCGCTAATGAATTAAATGTCGGAGGTCAACAATTTTGTGTTTTTATTATCATGACGTCATGAAAATAAAATTGAATAATATATTATATTTATAATAATTTTAAGAACATGATTATATCGTACAATTTATTAATATACGCAACACATTATTCCTATCTACAAGTAAGGCTATAGACATTGGTAGTTTACAATGAGGAAAACTAAAAAAAAATTAGTGGGTAATTTTATTTTATTCTAAACGAGCTAGGACATTGCTCTGATACATATGTGAATTTTCCAATTTTTGAGTTCATTTAGTATTTTTAATTATTTTTTGAAAGTCACGAAATGACGTCACAGGCAGTACCTTATGCATGACGTGAGCATAGGAAAAAATTGCAGCCTGTGACGTCATTTCTCAACTTGCAAAAATTATATTAAAAATACTTAATGAGCTCAAAAATTAGAAATTCACATATATTATTAAAACTACCCCCATTTTTTTTTTATATCTTCCTCATTGCAAAAAGCAGACTTGGGCACGTTAATGATTTTTTTATAACTACGTTAAGTTGCTCACTACCTCCAGAAAAAGAAATAACACTACATAAGTTAGTCGTTACAATTTTGAAAAGTAATGACACTACATTACTCACCACTCTTAAAAGTATTTTGATGTAACTTTATTTACTTCCAATATTTTCGTAATAACTAAAAATATTTTCAAGAACACATTAAAAGATATATATAGTTGTTTTTTCAGATAAATTATAAATATATAGATCTATTTAAATCAAAATCATAACAGTAATTTTGAATTTCTATACTACAAGAAGTAACGATAGATATTCTACAATTTAGATGTATTTTTGATGTTGCACATCTTGTGTGATGTGTCGTGTCAATGTTATTCTTATGAGAAAAACACGATTCACATTTAAAGGATAAAATATATTATCACAATCATGTATATACGTACTCTTAAAATGAAAGACTTTTATATTTTTATTCTTTAAGCGCATAATATGTATTATACTTCTTTTTTTTCCCCTCTTTTTTTTGTTTTTTGTTTTTTGTTTTTTTTTTGCCTCATTTTAAGTTGCAGACTGTTTAACTGAATGTGTCGTCAACAATGTCTGATGTGGTGAATGAAGAATAAATTTCTTTGTTATGAGAAGTATTCTCTAAAGAGATTCATTGTAAAAAAATAATAATAATAAAACTGCAGCAGTATTGCACATTTGATGAGTTGATTGTTGAGAAAATTTCTTGGCTGCATTTGTCACTCGTGAATTATTTAAAACTGGGATTACACTGCAAAATCGATGTTACATTTTCTTCTTCCGTATCGGCGAAAAAAATTGAATGCAATTTTAAATCATTCGGGAGGTGCATGATTGATGTGATTGCACCGACCTGCACCAGCCTGACTAGATGTTTCCACGGTTTCTCCAGGCTGTCATGGTGAATTGCGAAATGTGCACTTAATAGACCGTGGCCAGCCCGTGTGTGCTTTTCCATTGATTGTAAAGTCCAACTACCTGTCGATAAGACAATGTCTTGACTGTTATTGGTGTTAGTGTAGCACAATAACAATATGGCAAAAAAAAAAAAATCCAATCATGGCTGGTTCTATTTTTTTCTTTTAGTTATTATTATTTAATTTCATAATGTTTTATTTTTTAATGCAATACCATGCTTATAAACCTGTTGATAACATTATATTTTGAATTATTTAGTTTTACAATCCAATTTTTGTATCTATTGTAATTTTTTTCTAATACTTTGACTAAACTTTAGTGAGGTACAGGCATTTTCCAAACTGCATTTCTACAACCTGAATCTTCCGAAACACTATGTTTATGAGTTTATATCATCAAACGACCCAGTATTCACCATATAGAAGACTGAAGAAACCGTGGAAATACTCAGTCAGGATGGTCGGTGAGGTTCACTTTGCCTCCCTAATCTCCAAGCTCTCCACCATCGCCTGTCTTTCTAACAGCTGTTAGGCAAAATAAACAAAAAGTACATTTTAATTTTATGATGTTTGCATTCTAAAACATGACTAACTCATATTTAATCCATCGCATAATTTCAATATAAAATAACACACTTTGCAACATAATAAACAATTTATATAGAAATCATACAAATATTATAATATAAATCTTATGTAAAAGCAGCTTTAAGACAAAAAAAAAATGTGACACTCAATTCTCATCTTTTGTGAAGTTGTTCTGCGATTGTGAAAATTGATGGCATAGAAAATATAAATAAAATTATTTATCTGCCTTTTTATTGCGAGTGATTTTTGTTATGAATTCTGAAAAGTCATTTTAATATTATATAGAGCTTCTTATTTTGTTAACAATATAAAATATTTTTTTTTTTATATTCTCAGCTTATGTACTGTATGATATGATGGTTCTGAGACGAACATTAAGGTCTTCGATGTTAAATATGACTGTACTATACAACATTAAATAAGTATTAAATGATATAATAATACAAGCACAAGGAAATATTTGAGAAAGATAAGTATCGTCAATCATAATATTTATATGGTTTCTTTCGTTTGGAAAATATAAATTCTAAAATACTGAAATTTTATGTATTTTGTTCAATAATTCAACGAAACAAGTGTTAAATACGATATGAACACAAGTACGTTTATGTGTGTCAGAGAGAGAGAGAGAGAGAGAGAGAGAGAGAGAGAGAGAGAGAGAGAGAAATGACAAGCAAAGCTATTGTGATAAATGCAACTGCATAGAAAAATGCAATTTTTTATAAATTGGTTTTAGCCTCTCCGAGGACTTGTATAGTGACAAATATTTATGTTGGTGTTTTGGAGCATATGTTGGTAACACTGGCGAGGGAGGAAGAAACACCAAAAAAATACCCCGTGGAGAACGTGTGCCACTCTAAATATTTATTCCATACCTTATACTTATTGTAGGAAGCAAGGGAGGCAGAGATTTCCTTGTTCTTTGCATTTCTGTATGCGCGAGTGATTTTGGGTTTACTGCTCCAAATTTTATTGTTAGGATGTGTAGGTGCTGAATAACAAAACTGCTCTCTCTCTCTCTCTCTCTCTCTCTCTCTCTCTCTCTCTCTCTCTCTCTCTCTCTCTCTCTCTCTCTCTCTCTCTCTCTCTCTCTCTCTCTCTCTCTTTCTCTCTCTTTCTTTCTTTCTTAAAGTATAATTTGATAAAAATGCATAAAAACTTTTTCTGCCTTTCTGTTACTGCTAAGGAGTTCTAATCAATATTTTTTGGAGTACTTTGTATATCCTTTGTAAATTGCATACAAAGGATTCCACTTTTGTATTATATAAAAAAGTGGTTGCACTTTTACTAAAGTCAACGCCATATGGTAAAGACATGGGATTCAGAGGAAAATTGCTCATTTTGCCCGATTAACAAAATTTTGAATTAGCATTTTAACTATGAGAGAAAACGAATAATAATAATAAAATGAATAATAATACAATAATAATAATAACCAATACCCCCCCCCCCTAGTTCAAAATAACGTTTGTTCTATGCTAAAAAAAATGTATTCATTGATCTAGTATGGCGTTGAAGCACAATTCAGTATGACGTCAAGCGCATAATTAAATCCTACAAAATTGTAAGAATTTTAATCAATTCATAAAAAAAAAATGTTATTCAGTAAAACACTATTAACTAATACTTTTCTTTTCTTGACACGGTAATTTTGCTGCATTATTTCAGTCATTTTACGCGTTTATGATGTAATATGCTTTCTATACAAGTTTAATTTAATTTTAATATCTTTAATTTGTCTTTTTTTTTTAGCACATACAGAAATCCTCCTAAGTTATATGTTCAACTTCTTGGTAAAAGACAATTAAATATTTTATTTATTTCACTGCTATAAGAATCTATTAAAGTTTCAATTAAATAATCAGTGATATAAGTGTGAGTATACTTTCTTGATGGCATTCTTATTTTAATTATCACATCTCACTGTGAAAGGAATTTAGACAGATATAAAAATTGCGCACGCTAGACTTTGGAATTTGGCACAAAGTTAAAATACTACATCCATGCTGATTTAACCATTGATTTCAACTTTTTTTTTTTTTTTTTTTTTTTTTCACAGTCTACATTTTACAATTGAATATGCAAGCTTTTTCGACGTGATGGAATTTTTGGCAAAGAAAATTTAAAGGGTAGGAGAGATGTCACTACTAAAGTAAAGGGTTTGTATATAAGGGGGTGGGGTGTCAGTGGCAGGCAACTCACCCCCTCCCTCCTATTTCCACCACCAACCTGCCCGGGGTTTAATAAATGACCCGTAAAAACCAAAGAGACATCGTCGACTTATCTTTTTTTTTTTCCCTGGTAAAGCAAACCATCGTATCACAACTTTTCCCAATACTTCCTTTTTTTTTTATTATTATTCTCTTATATGTGATATACTTTTTTTTTCCCTTGACCATTTGGAATGATTTTTTCTATATATTTGTGCTCCAATAACATTCATCCTTATACTTTTTTCAAACGACACGATTCTCTTTCTCTTCTTCTTTTCTATCTCTCAAGCTTAAAATTTTTTCAACTTGGGTTTCCTTCTTTTCTTTTTTCATTTTGTCTCAAACCGGACACGATATATTTTTTTTCTTCAACCCCTCTCTCCATTGCATGTATTGTTCATACACCAAGGGAGAGAGAGTGAGAGAGAGAGTGAGAGAGTGAGAGAGAGAGAGAGAGAGAGAGAGAGAGAGAGAGAGAGAGAGAGAGAGAGGATTCTACCGGACATCAGATAAACTGACATTTTTTATTTCAACTTCTTATCAACAAAAAACTTCCGCTTTTTTAAAAACCCTCCCCCTTAAAAAAATGAAATGACATAAACACTGCATATCTTTGTAATTAAAAAAAATAAAAGTCCAATTTAATTTTAAGCATGGATTATAAAAGTTTTTTTATTATTGTTATTCTTCTTCATTATATTATAAGTATAGGATTATTAGACAATTTTAATTTCAGTTGAGTAGATCTACTTTCTATGTATTCTGACAACCAAAAATACACATTTATGACAAATTATCTCATAAAAAGAATGAAAACAACACAATTAAATTTAAAAAATGAAATTCAGTGAAAAAATAAATTTAAATCAAAGACTTAAATGATAATAAATTCTAACTGACATAAACTCTGGTGCGCGTGTTGACCAGTGAGCTGTTATATCATAAACCTGCGTCTGTTAAATGGAAAATAAATTAGAAATCAAAGACTCCGGCCTAATTAACGTTGATATTTAGGTATGTTAGGATATCAGGCAAGTTTTTTGGTTCAAGGTGTTCTTCGCCTTTAAATTCAATACATATTTCGTGTTTTTTTTATTTTTTTTTTTTTATTTTTTTTAAGTTCAGTGTTAAAAAATGAATTAGAGCATCTTTACACGCAAAAAAAAAAATGAGCGTAAAAATTATGCTAGGTCATTTTCAGCACAATTTGTTCAATACAGCATAATTTATGCTATACTGCATAATAACTATGTTACAAAGCATAAATATTATATTGTACAGCATATAGTTAGGTTGCTCTAATTTATCATCATCTCAGGTTAATGATATAAATGTAGCATATCGATGCTGTTGCGGCTAAACCACGCTTCTACTTTTAGCGTGTTTCTTTACTTTCACGCATCTACGTTTATCGCGATAGCCATAAAAACGCGTATCTACATTTATCGCGACAACAGGTAAACACATTTCTACATAGGAAAACAGGTGTAGATATGTGTTTACCTGTTGTCGCGATAAATGTAGATACGCGTTTTCATGGCTATCACGATAAACGTAGATGCGCGAAAGTAAGGAAACACGCTAAAAGTAGAAGCGTGGTTTAGCCGCAACAGCATCGATATATTACGTAATAAAGAACTAATTTGAATAATATATTCTTTCCGTGTAATTTGTGTATAACAAGGTATAAAGCCTATTGTTGTTTTATACATCATGGCAACTTGATAATCAGCTACTGTCTATTCAAGCATGTTGTACACATTTATGTTTTATCTTCAATTATTTGAAGCAAAAACCACGTTTATTTACACTGCACACAATACACTCTGGCTCTGGCTCGCGCAGTTCATCAAATTACAATAATAAACCATAATACTGCAGATAAGAATATTTTTATATATTGTAGAGCGTATGTATGTAAAGTAACAAACAAAATTTATATCTATATTATAATAATTTTATATACAGGTATATTATGTTACATATTAATCAATATGCATGGAGGTAATATTTATATTGTCTTTTTAGTGAAATTTTAGATAAAATAAATTGGAAACAATATATGTATGAGT
Source organism: Ecdyonurus torrentis (assembly GCA_949318235.1). Taxonomy (NCBI): domain Eukaryota; kingdom Metazoa; phylum Arthropoda; class Insecta; order Ephemeroptera; family Heptageniidae; genus Ecdyonurus; species Ecdyonurus torrentis. The sequence goes on from OX439129.1 coordinate 6,912,902, forward strand.
GGTCTTACAATAAAAATAAAATATAGTTTGACAGTGCAAAAATCGGTTCTGAAAAGGCGGTTCTGAAAAGGCGGTTCTAAAAAGGCGGTTTTTGAGAACCGGTTCCCAGAACCAGTTCTCAAAAGGTGGTTCTTTGGAACCGGTTCTCAAAACCACCTCAAAAAAAGCGGTTCTCAGCAGTTCTCGGAACCAGGACCGGTTCCAGTTCCAGTCCCTGATATAGATGCTTATGTTTTCTTCTTGTCTATGCCTTTAAGGGTGTAATATAATAATATATATACAGTAAGAATATTACATATCTTACAATTAAAATAAAAAATGAAATATAATATAGTCGGCATGATGACTCATAAAATATACAACCCTGAACTTGATTCAATCTTTTACATTAAAAAAAAAAAAAAAAAAAAAAAAGTGAAGTCATTTATAACACCAAATAAGCATCATCTTCATATTTTTATAATCGTCTTCATTTAAAATTATATTTTATCTGATTGTGTTTTGTTGGTAATGTCCTGTACTTAAAATTGCACAAAGATGCTGAGTACGTTTTACTGGAATAACCCGAGCACAGTTGAGTCACATTGTTATATGCGACTGGACCACCCAAGGAGCCACATTTCCACACACACACACACATACGGGAGCTTAATTTACTGCACTGTCATGGCTTGATATAACTTTGTATATAGTGACGACACTTTGTATATTAACTTCTCTGTCGAGTGGGTGGACAAAATGGAAATTTGTAATTTTTTATAAGATAATGGATTTCTGACTAAAGAATATTTAACTTTTTTTTTTTTTTTAATTAATCATTTTTTCTATCCCGCCTTTTTAAAAATTCATCATGATGTGTATTTGAAAATGTATTAGAAAATTTTCACTTACTTTATTAGACAACCAGTATTATATTGTAATGTTTTCGTGTATTTCTCTATTTCTTTCAATACAAGGAAGGAAAATATTATTCTAAATAAATTTAGCTATAGTACAACAATAAGTATATTTAAATTTAGCTTGAATCTTTTCTTTCTCTTGCAATATTACAAAAAAAAAAAAACAAAAAAAAAAAAAAACAGTTTCAATTAGTAACAATAACCTTAATTATATAAACTGTATAAGTAAGAAAAATTAGAAGCATCAAGGAACAAATAAATTTCATTATTTATGTTGCTTTTAATAATTATATAGTAATTACTAATACTATACTATAAAATTGTAAAGCAAAAATGTTGCTATTTTGTAATAACATTAGTATTAAATTATGCTGAACATCTTAAGTATTAATCCAGAATGCAGAATATTCACTATACAACATAATATACATTATGTTGATATGCATATTATGTTGCTGCAATGAGCTAACATAATTGTTACTCCTTCTTCTTTTTCGTCTTTTTTTTTTTTTTTTCATGGATCATGCTTATAAATAAATAATTCATGTGTCAGATACTTTTAATACATATAAACAATAAAATAAATTATGTAGTATCATATAAACATTAATAATTATTTTTTTTCTTCTTAAAAATGAGAATGTTAAATTTGGAGCCGACTGATACAATAAACAGGAGATACTACGTAAATCGACAAACTTTCATTGATGCATCAAGTCAAAATCATTTAATTACATAAAATCTTACGCCCCCTTGTCCAAGCTATTGTACACATAATCCCAACATATGAACAAAATAAAATGACTCATCTATCAATTATTACAAGTTAATCAAAAAGCTATAATGCTCCATAGTCTAGAGGCAAGAGACAAAGCTTGATGCAAATATTCTACAGACCACCCACTGCAGTTCAATCTGCATAATTAACTTTACTAATTACTTTCCTTATATGAAACATTCCAAGCGAGTACACTGTAAATTGAAATAAAAAAACTTAGTATGAAGTGGACGGACTATGGTCTGCAAGTGAACCGTGATACGTTTTGTAGTTGAACGTTTGTGTTTGTCACTTGACCGTTCTTCTTATATAAGAATATTATTGTAGAGTAAACAAACTACTTCAGTGTAAAGTTTTAATTAATCTGACAAGTGAAAAATAATTGGATGCATTTTTTTTTTGAGTAATTAAGTTTGAAGTAAGAGATTGTAACTTGCATTTAAATAATCATGCATAGCAAAAGTAAATGTAAAAAGTGTTATGTTATATTATATATATATATATATATATATATATATATATATATATATATATATATATATATATATATATATATATATATATATATATATATATAGCAAAAAATGAACATGACTTTTTCCTTACAAAACATATATTTTCTTAAGCAAAAATGTACTACTTTTATAAGCAACGTATTTTCCATACATAATTATAAAAAAATACTAGAAAAAATTCCATCTGTAAAGATTGAAATGAAACATACATAGCAAAATCCTATTAAATTGACTATAGAAATATAAAAATAAAATCATTAAATTATTTATTATATTTGAATGAATAAAATTTATTTATTGTTCATTCTTGTTTTCCTTGTTCATGCTTTTGTGTAGTTAATAAATTTATAAATTTTAGTAAAAAATTTACTCTATAAATTGGTAATGATAGTTTTAAAAATTAATATAAAAATATATTTTAAAATTTTCTGTTTTATGGTTAACAAAAATGGTTACGTTACGATAGGTAAAATGTTTCTTTCCAAAATTTATGCAATTATTTTTTATTAATAATTTTAATTTATTATTTTTCGTATTAATTTTAACATTCAAATCTTTTTCTCTTGTTATTATTTCGAAATATAATACTGAATTAAATATCCTGTGACATGATTATTGCTATTACAAACATATTAATAAAGATGTAAATATTTAAACAAATTACTCCTCCCTCACTTCCTATATAACTAGAAAATAATCTGCAAAAGCTTTGTCACTAAACTTAAACCATATTTAATCACGTAGCAGGGCTTTCTCTCTCTCTCTCTCTCTCTCTCTCTCTCTCTCTCTCTCTCTCTCTCTCTCTCTCTCTCTCTCTCTCTCTCTCTCTCTCTGTCTGTAATTTAAAATCAAGTCTCATATTTCGCACCCCTGCAGATTTTATTTTGCTCGACATTCAATTATCGCCAGATCCTCTTATCATGTCGTGTATACGGCAAGCTGCTTACTTACTTACATTGTAATTACCAACACACAACACAATTTCATGCCTATCAGACCATTCTAGTGCTTGCTTGCATATACATACACTACGATATAGTAAAGATTACACAGAACAATATATCTAACAAACTTCACTCATATTTATTTAGTTTATCTAATTGATGTTAATTTATTGTTTTTATTATTATTGTTTTACAATCCTTAATCATGTATGGTCACATTTTTACAGACTTCTACTTTCTCTCTCTCTCTCTCTCTCTCTCTCTCTCTCTCTCTCTCTCTCTCTCTCTCTCTCTCTCTCTCTCTCTCTCTCTCTTATATATGAATACGTATTAGAGATCGTTACATATATACGGCCAGTATTAAAATAAATAATATTATCAAACAGAGGATTTCAATATCATTCCAACCTGGCAAAAGTAATTTCTTGTTTTGTTTCAAGAGCCGGGTCACTGTATAACTGTACTTTCAAGTGTCTCCCGAATGTAATTACGAATCACGAGTGTCTTGAAACATCGCACCTGGCACATATCCCCAATATCAACTCGGAATCAAAGGCGGAGCTCCCGCGAATTGAGTGGTAGTTCTCTCCATCATAAAAAGATTTTATGAATGTTTGAGTATTCTTGTATAGTGGTATATTGAACTAAGAACTGTAATTTGAAATGGGCGATAATGAAATCTAAGTTCTTAAAATTACTACTACGATCCGTTCGTCTATAGGGTGTATGCGGATGACGTCATATTTATTGCGCTTGGAGGCCATACTGGAGTAGTGCATAACATTGCTCAGCATAGGACAAACTTCATTTAAGCCAATTTTCTGTGGGAAATTGATTAATTTTTTGCTAATTGTTATTTTTCTCACATACTTGAGATACTAATTTAACATATTTACAGCATCAATGCTCCCAAAAATATTGCATAGTGTTTTTAAACTGGGAAAATGATTTTTTGTCCTATGCTACCCATGTTATTGAGTTATCCAACATGGCGTCGACTTTAACATGAATGCATAGACCCTATATCCACTCGGGTAAAAGAAAGAAATCTGTAGTAACGATACACAACGGAAACGAAAAAAATCGGAAAAGGAAACCACGTGATGTTAAAAGTGTGAGGTGGCTCAGGGCTATATTGCTGCTAGCGCGAAGTTTTCTCTCACTTTTGACGTAATGTGGTTTCCGTTTCCAGCA
>OX439129.1:6919731-7060005 GCA_949318235.1 Ecdyonurus torrentis
AAGATGAACCCTTTATATTACAGTTAATGATATGAAAATGTTAATCTTAAGGATATCAGCTTACAAGATCCTGGCTTATATAATCTCCCCTGTTGCATTTGTCCCCTTATAATATGCACGTACATTGCACCCCTTTCTTCGTCCTTACATCCTGCAGGGTTTTAGTGAGACACGTCACCCAGATAAGCTGACATAGAGTTAACATCGCACTGTATGTTTATTTCTCTATTACTTCTGCTAGCACAGATTTACTGTACACACTAATTACGATGAAATAAATTATGAGTGATAGACACGTCGTTCAAAATACCAATCTACTAAAATTATACTATATTTTGAATGGTGTGTATTTCATGTTTGTAATATACAGAATATAATTAATGTAATTTTATTTTATACATAATAAGCATTTGATTTTAAATATACAACTTTCATTGCATGTCATAAATTCTTAATTAATTTTATATAAATTTAAAATTAACTAATTTTGTGATTGTATTTCTAAGTTTTAATAGCTAATCCTCTAAAACGTTGCCTAAATAATGTATGTAATTTTTGAAAAATTGTTAAAATATAATTAACGATCTTACCTTTAAAAACGCTCTTTACGATGATTGAAGTTTGTTGAACTGCAAAAAATCACTCACATTTTTATAAATTTGTTCTTGTTCATGTTATACGAGTACATTAAATAATGAAATTATTTATACATACACTTAATTAGAGTTAACTAATTAAAGCAAAAATTAATTCAAATGTTAATTCAAACGATATTTGAGCTTTATAATTGAATTATTTTATAATAATTTTAGAGTATAAAAAGTTTGGATGTATGACCACTTTAACAGATAAAAATAAAACTGGGCTGTGATTGTGTATCGATGTTCTCCTAGACAGGATGTTGGGATGATTCATCGCTGAGCGAGCAGTGCGTACCTGTGTTGTGTGCCTCGTGCCTCGTGATATTGTTATGGCCCGTCTTGTGACATGCTTGTTTCTCGACTTTATATAAACGTCGTGCAGTCTCGTGCAGTACAGTAGATGGATTACGTAAGTGGTGCTTCAGTTTATTTCATATTGTGCAGAATGTGTGGATTAATCGCGAAAATGTTATCATCACAAAGACAATTAAGTATTTTAATATAATTTATCTCTCCAAAAGTTTTTTGTTTTTTCTTTAACTTATTTATGTGATTATGATTAAATTATAATCTGCTTATAAACATTTAATAATAAAAATGTAAAATTTTCTATATCATGATCGACTCAAAACACTTCGATATATTGCTATCAACATAGGTTCTTCAAAAAGGTACTGTGAATTTGTTTATTAATACAATAAGGGTTGGATTACCTATACGATTAGGACGGCAAAATATTGACGGGCCCTTGCAGGGGAAGTTACTCCCCTCTGCCAAATGACTTTCAACTATAGTTAGTCCGACCCTGAATACAATACTGTTTAATGATAAAAACATGATTGACAATTAAAATATAATACTATTTAAAATGCTTTAAAATAATAACTTTGGAAATTTTAGGCATGTATTTTTTACTATAATTTTTTGTGTAACTAATAAAAAATATATAAACGTTTTAGAATAATTTTAAAAATAAGTAAGCGTAGTAAAATATCTAAAAATATCCCTGTTATCAACAAAAAGAACAATACGTCAAAAAAAAATCACGTAACAAAAATTTACGTGATGGTGTATGTACCAAGCGTCGGTGTAATTAAAAAGAATTTCAAAAAAAAAAAAAAAAAAAAAAGATTTCCAGTAATACCATAAGAATATCTAACCACAGAGTTTTTTTCCATATTGAATCGTATCATAGTAATCTTTGCTATATTTGAAAAAAAAAAAAAAAAAAAAAAAAAATGGGGGGATGAACTGGATCATATATAAATCTCATTATTCTTTAATATTTCTTATTACAGTTGCAAAATGAGTATTAAAGTTTGAATGCAATGCAGGATATTATAAAATATGGTCAAACCACAAAGAGTATAAAGTTGCAGCCAAGAGAGAGAGAAAGAGGTGAGAATAAAGTTTGTAAGAAAATGTAAAGTAAAATCACAAATCATAGCCAAGTTTATAATTTAGCACATTATACAGACAATGTAACATCGGGAGTCGTTGAATTGAAACCAAAGTTTGTGACAAATTAATTATCATGTTCTCAGACAACTTTATGTGGTGAGAAAATAATGTATTTAATCAATTTGAATTGAACTTTTAACAAAAATGAAGTTATTGTTCAAAACTTATTATTATCTTATTGAAATTTTCGTAGAAAGAATGAAGTAGATATAGTCAGATAATGAGATTTTATATTCATAAGATTTCTCTTTTTTAGTCTTTTTCTCAAATAATTTAAATTATGAATGATAAATTAAACCATAAGTTTGTTGAAAAGTTTTTATTATTATTATTTACTTTTACGATGTAATAAGATCTTAATTTTAATAGCTGTTATTGGTGATAAATTTTAATAGTTGTTAATGTTGATAAATTTGTGTTGAAATGTTTTATTATTAGCTTGTTATAACACCATAAGTTTTTCTAGTATGCCTCATTTATTATTATTGTATTTTTTTTACTTATAATATTATCTACTGTGCAGTAGATTTCTGATAAATAACGGGGGGGGGGGGGGCGTATATATCTTTTAATGCTAAAAATATGAATTTAGGGGGTCATTCTGCTTCTGTTATTGGTTATAGCCCACTGGTAAGCCCCTAGATATAATGTAAAAAAATAAAGTTATTTCTTTGAAATTATGCATGAGTCAAGTATTGTTAGAAATCAAAGTTAAATACAATTGAGAATCTCATTATCATCTAAAAACATAAAAATTAATTCTTATATTTTTGCTTTTTTCAAACAGCATGTGCATGCTATCCGCAGTTTATTATCTGAATGAGCTATGCGTTGAAAATTTCGTTTACAACAATGGAACTAATTTTATAAAAACAAACAAATAAAAATTGATAATTAATTCGGACAACTTTTCCACAAATATTATACTTTATATATTATATTTTTTTAACTTTATACTAATATAATAAAAAACATACATTAGATTAGTAATATTACATATTATTAGGTATAATTTTAAGTGAGGGATCTTATAAACTATTCTTTTGTAAATATTTCCTTGCTTTCCTTTATAATTTTGTGTTAAAAAGAAAAGAAATCGTGATTGTTGAAGTCAATACTTGAATGATGTGTCAAAAGTATATAAAATTTAACACTGAAATCAAATATAATTGAACTTGATAAGCCAAGCATGTTACAATAATAAAATTGCATGTACTATGAACATAATATAAAAACACCCATGTGTGAACAAGTAAAAAATTAAGACATTTTGTGTAAATTACATTAAAGTGAGACAATTATAAAGGCGTGTATGTATAACATGTAGATTTAACGTACTTGTCAGAATTATTAACATAATTGGAGAAAATTGGATAGCGTTTATATAGGCGTGTAATTTTACATGTAAATCAATGTTTTATTGACTAGTTTTACATAAAGTAAAGGGTCTATAGTACAACAGTTGCTCTCAGCCATATTGATGCCATAATGTCTTACTTAAATAATATATTTCGTACTCAAATTTGTAAATTTAAATTTGCTTTATTTCTTACATACATATGGTATACAAAGTATCCATCAAGGTTAATTAGCAGAAAGAAAAGGTCAGAGCACTTACATACTTGTTACATGGACAAACTTGGTGCTTCCTTTATATTTACATTGGTTTTACCGTACGAACAATTAGGAGAGAGAGAGAGAGAGAGAGAGAGAGAGAGAGAGAGAGAGAGAGAGAGAGAGAGAGACCTAGGGTCCGGACGTTGTCACGTCGTTCATTGGTGCTTTCTTTACTATTATTTTAATTATTGATATTAACAATATTTTAAAATTCATAATGTTCTTGTAAGATGTAGATTTCATTATTCAATAAAAATAATTTTTATTTAAAAAAATAAAAACATTCAATTCACTAATAATTATCGTCTCCACTATTATATAAGCAAAATATACTTAAAGGAATAGTCCAGAACATTAGCATTTATATCACAAAACACTTGATGGGACGTACATAAATAACTTTAGTTTGTCTCAAAACCCAACTGTAGCTCCGTAGCAGGGGTCAGAAATGTTCGATTTATGCAACCCGCACAACATTTTTTACTAATTTTTGCATGTTTCTGACGTCAGAAACACGAATAGTCAAGCAAATTGCATACTTTATAGTATTTTCACGCTCTCTTGTGGGGCTACATTAACATTCTGGTAAAAATTGTCATCAGTTTTGAAGATCTCATTTCGTGTTTATTCATTAAAAAGCACATGTTTTATGTGGTCTATAGCTTTAAAGTGGACAGACAATTGTTTAATTTACTATATAAGTATAGTCTTGATTGATGACGTCACTTTGCATTGAAGTAATTATAGAACTTATTTTAATTAAAAATAATTGAACATTAGAATTATAAATCAACGTCTATGAGTGACATGTCAAGAAGTGGAAATCATATTTATGTAAATTTTGTTGTTGTTTCATGCCCTTATTTGTAAACTGAAAATATATTATGTTGGATATGATCTGTACCTGCAATGGAGCTTATCGGTTTAGCGCACGGGTTGGCGCGGGAAAAGCTTAGGGTCCCCTAATTTAACATTACGCTTATGGCTAAAAACACGTTGTTTTGCAATTTTTGAGAAAACCACTCCATTGATTCCGGTGAAATTTAAATGAGAAATACTATAGATATACTTTAACGTGTTTTAAGTCATATATATTTTTTTAAATTATTTTTTAAACCGATGACTTCCAAATACATTCATATTAACTGAAACTTTTAATACAGAAACAAAATAAAAGTTCACCATATAAAATTTACAAGAAATATAGTTATGTATAGAGATTATTATTCTTTATAATTATTTTCATCATAGTTTAACAAATTAGCAGTGATGTTAAAATATAAAACAAAATATATTTATATGTCTCAAACACAAATTAAACTTTTTATCTTTATTAAACAATATAAACGTATAATACACAAAATATATTTGAGTTACAAAACATAAAATAAGTTACTATAATATAACAAATAGGTAAAAAATAATAGTATTAAATTTAATTGTAAATTACAAAATGAAATTAAATTAAAATAAATATTTTAATAAAGTAATAATAACGAAGAGAAAATAATAATAACATATTGTGTAATATTTACTAACTATATTATACAACATATATATATATATATATATATATATATATATATATATATATATATATATATATATATATATATATATATATATATATATATATATATATATATATATATATATATATATATATATATACACACACAAAATAAAGTGAGTTTTAGATATTTAAATGCAAATATATCTCGCACAACATACTGTTTTGACGTGTTATTTTTGCTACGAAATACACATAACATGAACAGAAGTAGCAAAAAAACATTCTCTCTCTCTCTCTCTGGCACGTGATCAGGGTGGCAAAATATATCCAATTCTCGCGGTGGCTCGCTCACAATCCCGCGGGTTCTTGCGTGACCCCTTGTGGTAAAAGCCTTATATTCAGTCCTTTCTTTAGGATTACTCATTAGAGTGTTTATTTTTGTGTGAATTATATTATGTGTTGTACTTATGAGAACTGAACTTTATTTCTTTACTGCAATCAAATCTCATTACAAGTATAAGATAATTATTTTTAGATTTCATATCTAGCTCCATTATTTAAATAATATTAAGATCATATCTTCTATTTCTTTATAGGATGCTTTTGATATGAAACTATTTTACTCTTGAAATCTTAATGCGAAAGAATTTAAATAATGCAATTTGCTACTCACGAACTAATTTCTTTTAAAATGATTAAATTATAATTAGTTATCTCTTGCATCAAGTGCTGAGACTGTGATCTTAATAAAGAAATCTTTGTGTGTACTATGCAATTGGCAATTATTACACTAGATTTGTAATAATTCAATATCAATTACTTCAATTCAATAAAAATAGTTTTTTTTTTCTTTTGCTTTTGCAAACCCTTGCAATAAGAAAGCTAGTTCCAACGGGTATGCAAATGTGTTCCCAAACCATTCAATTTTAATATGAGTAACTTAAATGCCTCTTCAATCAGCGTTCCCGTCCTCCAATAGAGCTCTTATGCAATTCATCACCCTCCAATTAAATATTATTACTATTATTATCATATCCAAAAATTATTTAAAATATATGGTTAAATTAAATTTTTGATATACTATGAAATGCATTCCAGATTTATGTGAAAGGAAACAAAAGACAAAAATTGGTTTAAAATAAACGATTTTTGCTTTCTAAAAGTTATCTTACCTATGAACAAAAATTAATACGTAATAATTATGTTAGCTCAATGCAGCAACATTTATGCATTATATCAACATAATTTATGCTATAATCACCACGAAATGTTTCTTTCGTTTGGTAAGTTTTGCTAATTTTTGGTAAGAAAAGAAAAGCAATATAAATTTGTGGTAACTTTTTATTTTTCTTGCCAAAAATTAGTATTTTAGTTTATGCCACCAATTTTTTGTAACTTTATGTTACCACAATTTAGTACTTACTAAATGTTATACTACATAATAGATTGCATTATAGATAGATTATGTAAAGAAGACTAATTCTATAAATTATAGAATATAATATTATTTCATTATATTGATATTTAGGATGCGCGGGTTACAGCATAATAGTTAAAATTCAGGATACTTACTTATGTTTTTACAAAATAGCGACATTTACTCTCTCTATTATAGGAATTGTTCATTTAGTAACATAAATTACGGATTTGTTACGTTTATAGCACCTTGACGATTTTTGTTAACAAATATATTATATCATGTTTTAAACGACTAGTTTCTAATAACATTTAAAAGTTATGTTCAGTTTATTGCAAGGCACCTCCTGCAGTTGTTATTACAGTTGGATGCAGTATAGCTGAATGCAATCTCGCTGGGCACGATGACCGTAGCTACTGCAGAAGTGACTTGAAATATGAGGTGAACTCCGTGGAGTATACATCATAGCAACTCATGCATAACCTCGCATCTCAAACACCTCAAAGCTGGCAGTTAAGATATTTTTGTACTTAAACTTTACTCTCTTTCAAATTTATTTTATACTCAAAATTTTGTTCAATATAAAAAATGAACTTGAAAAATATCTTTTTATTTTTTATTTTTTTATAACTAGGAAAAAACATATTTATGAGGATTTTTTTTAAAGCCTTTTATTTAAAATATTACTTTTTTTTTTCTTTAAAGGAATAGACCAGAGAAAAACATAAGCAATTATCTGTATCACAAAACACTTGATGGGATTTACATAAATAACATTAGTTTGTCTCAAAATCCAACAGTAGCCCCGTAGCAGTGATCAGAAAATTCGATTTATGCAACCCACACAACATTTTATACTAATTTTTGCATGTTTCTGACGTCATAAACATGAATTTTCACGCAAATTGCTTACTTTACAGTTTTTTTACGCTATCTCGTGGGGCTACATTAACATTCTGGTAAATATTGTCATAATAATAATAATAATTAGTCTTTTTATTGGGCTAAATCAGGCGTACAACCTCTCAATTTAACCCAACTGTTTTACAGTACAGTCAGTTACAATATATAATAAATATTACGTGTTAGACATATAATATTAATAAAAAAATCAGTTTTAAAGATTCCATTTTGTGTTTATTCATTAAAAAGCACATGTTGTTTTATGTGGTCTATGGCTTTAAGTGTACTCTGTACATTTTTCACAAATTCAAACTTTATTGTTGATGTTATTTATTGCTAGTTAAAAGTAAGGAAAAGATTTGCAAGAAGATACTTTACTTAATTGAGTAATTTATAATTGGACTTTTTATAGAGTCGTAAAAATATATAGAAAAACCATATAGTAGATAAATACTTAATCCCTCAAGCAAAAACACTGAAATACATTCATAGTATACGTAAAACTAATCTTTTGAAATATAAAGTTTACACGTGGATATTCTTTATTAAACATGCAAGCAAATAAAAGGTTCATTCTGCAACATAGTTATGCACTTTCTGCAGTATCATAACATTTTGTGATTGCAACATAGTTATGCACTTTCTGCAGTATCATAACATTTTGTGATTGAAAGTCCATCACTATAATAGGGTGTATCCGCATGACGTCATACTTAATACGCTTCGTCGCCATGCTGGATCAATGACACTCAGCATAGGACAAACCTCGTTTATGACTATTTTCTTTGGGAAAGCAATTAAATTTTTTCATTGCTGTTATTTTTCTCACATACACTTGAGATACTAATTCAACCTAGTAACATAATAGCATGAATGCTCTAAAAAATAATTGTTCTTAGTATTTTTAAACTTTTCTTAACATTTTCCTATACTGGCGCATGTTTTTGAGTAATCCTACATAGCGTTGACTTTAACATTAATGCATACAACATATAACCGTATACGTTGTGAAATAGAGTGACTATATTTATATAGAGCTTAATTTTAAGTGACAAAAGTAACTTATTTATTTGTTGTACCCACGATTTTGACTGATATTTTACAATTGAAAATCACGCGCTTAATTTGTATCAAGCTGTATTTAATATGTAATTTAATTAATTAATTAATTTAGCTTAATTTAATTAAGCTATAATTTGTATTAATTTGTATTATTCTTATGAGAAAATCACTCTCTGAAATTAATATTAAAAAATATTATCATAACCGTGTATACGGTATTCTTAATTACAGTTAAATAATTGTGCTGTCCCGCATAATAGTTATATTGTACAGCATAATTATTCATGCTACACCAAAATAGTAATATTTATGCTATTTGACATAAATGCAGCATAAATTATGTAATTTCTTTCATTTTTTTGTTAAATATAATATATCAAATACTTTATGATGTTATAATAATTTTTACAGAGTTTATTCCATGATTCTATAATTTGTATTCTTCTATAATATCTTTATGATACAACATTAACCTGTGATGTTATATCTAAAAATCCATTATAACCCGCGACAAGTACAATAAATACTCTGACCTATATAACAGAAGACAACACGTATTCCAACTTTAAAAAAAAAAAAAAAAAGTATTTTGATTTGCACTGTGAGGTTTATGATAGAGTCATGAAAAGTAAGCTGCTATGGTTTTATATAAACTAACACGCTAGAGTTAACATTGGCGCACATAGAAATAATAATATTGTACTTTCTTGCACTTTTTTTTATTCTATAACAACTCAATCTTATAATAATAAATCAAAACTTCAAATACAAACTTCTATTACTTAATTTTATTTTTTATTATTTTATATAAATTATAATAATAATAAAAAAACTTTTTCAAATAAGAATAATAGTAATAAGTTTTCACGTGTTTGTTTTAAATGGAAAAATGACATGTTATAAAATATTATATTGCTACTTGTAATATTACAGACGTTGTCAAATTGTTTTAGACATTTTTCTATTTGCACTTTTATTGGATGTATTTAGTATCATTTTATTTACATACTATATATTTATACTTATAATTTATATTTTATATAATATAAACATGAATGAAAAAGTTTTTTTTTTTTTTTTTTTTTTTTTTTTTTTTTTTTTTTTTTTACATTGTATGTTATTTAAAATTTGCGTTAAAGGTGACAGCAAAATAGGCCAACATATAAAAAGAAAGCGATCAATTTGAATCAGTGCGCACAGACAAAAGTAAATACGTATAATAATTATGCTAATTCTTTTTCTGCACAATTTTTTCAGTACAGCATAATCTATGCTATACTGCATAACAACTATGCTACATAACATAATTATTACATTCTATACAGTATAATTATTTGATATGGTCTAATTTAACAATATTTATGCTATATATAAATGCAGCATAAATTGCGTAATTTATTATTATTAATAAAAGTAACTTTATTAATAAGGTGTTTTGAGGGCTCCACAGCCTTGACCATAAATGAACACGTAAAAAAATACATAATATAAACAAATCATAACAGAAAAATTAACATATAAAAATAATATACATTAGAGCAACATTATACCTAGAATACTTTATATAACAGAGCATTATTAATGAAAGTAATATAATGAAAAACGTAATTTGTTATATAATAAAATATATTCACAACATAGATTTGCTTAATTAAAATATTTTTAACATAGAGAAAATATCAAATATTAATTAGAGGACCTGATACTAAGTTTTTTCTTAATATATACCAATAATAATTTAGTGAAAAAATATTATGACAATCACAATTAATTTGTTTCAAATATATTTGTCTATAAATAAGCTTAAAACTTCCTTCTTTTTTCTAATCGAGATCAGAAATAATTTGCTTAAAGCTTATAAAAAGGAAGGGAAAAAAACGTTATGCAATGCATTACGTGTATTAAAATGTAAAAAAAAAAAAAAAAAAAAAAAAAAAATGATGTTAATAATAATAATTGAACCGACCGATAAGGCCTAGGCCTTGGTTGGATTTCTGTATATAAGTGATGTATAATAAAAAAAAAAAAAATTACCAATATGCATTACTAATTACTCAGCGCACAATTAAAGGCATAGAAAACTTGATACAATATGTTATTTTTAATCATTAAACACAAAATGGGATTTACAAAAAAAAAAAAAAAAAAAAAAAATGGCCCAAGAAACAGCTAAACAAAAAACTGATGATAATTTTTACCAGAATGTAAATGTGGCTCCACAAGAGAGCATAAAAATACTGTAAAGTATGTAATTTGCATGAATATTTCTGTTTAAAACGTCAGAAACAGGCAAAAACTAGCATGAAAATGTTGTGCGGGTTGCATAAATTGAAATTTTCTGATCACTGGGCGCTATAACTGGGTTTTGAGACCAATTAATGTTATTTATTATGTAAGTCCCATCAAGTTTTTTGTAATGTAAATGTTAATGTTTTCATATTGTCTATGCCTTTTAAGCATATATGAGTGAAACCATGTAAACGTCTAAGCAAAACAAATTATTCCCACATATATGCAAACAAATAAACAAATGTTTTTATGCCTAGACTTGTACATATACCTGATTATACTACAAAATGTAGGGCAATTACATTAAACCAAAACCTATATCTTTTTATAATACATAAGCTTATCACATAACGTTTTATATATTATAATAATATCATTAATTTTATTTTATTTCTATATGGATTATTCGCTTTTATAATAATAATAATATGCAATACTTGTATTATTAATTGTTTTACTCGGTATAGTGTAATACTCTTATAATAATAGCACAATTGTTACTTTAATGTTATTCCATTACACTTATTAAACTTTTATACTATCTATTTCAGAAATATATACTTATTTTTTTATATTAAGTATATTCTATGGTATAAGGGTTTAATTTTATAAAAGTACTGTATATTTAAGATGTGCAAATAATTTGTCGCTCAGAAAGCAGAGTGTTGTGAAATGATATTATGCTTATAATATTGGTTTATATTTTCTGTAATATGTAAAATATAAGAAAACGGGATTGTTTCTTTAATTATATAGATAGAAATCATTGTGTTTAAGTAAATATATGTAGGGTTGAATGTACTGTATATGTATGTACTTGTAATATATTTTATTTATGAATCAAACTGATTAAAGTAGTTTGAATAGTTTTCTATGTTAATCTTGCATTTAAAATTAGCATAATTTCTCATTACATCTTTTGTAAGATACTATCAGTATGGTAATTATTTTCAAGGAAATTATTTAGATAATATATGTATTAACTATAGAAATTGTTAAAACTATAGTAAAGGATAGAATTACCAGCAAGGGCCTTACCACAGTAGAAGTTGTATGGAGAGGTCGAGGTCTCACGTGGCACAGTATTTTGTTATAAAAAAGTTTATTTTATAACTAAGAGCTTTCGTCATATGTTAATGACATTATCAATCAAATAAGAGATTTACTTGAGCACATCACTGAGACAAGACATTTCTCAGCTATGTGATCAGGCTCAGATAAACCTCTTCTTTGATTGATAATGTCATTAACATATGACGAAAGCGCTCAATTATAAAATAAACTTTTTTGTAACAAAATACTGTGCCGAGCAAAACTTCGACCTCTCCATAGAACTTCTAGGCCATTCTCCATAGGCCCTTGCTGGTAATTATATCCTTTATGCTGGATATTTATATTTATTGATGCTTGCAAAATTATTTTTAAGACTTTTGTTTAAAATGTACAATACAAAATTGTTACATGCCTTAATTCTTAATTATATCTCATTTTGATTATTAAATTATTGTAATTTGATAGGTTAAAGCGATTAAGAAATTAATGTCATATTTTTATATTTTGAAATAAAGTAGGAAAAAGAAAATAAGAAACAAACAAGCTTTAGCAGCGTAGAATTTTATTGCAAACCATTTTACTGTGTAACTACCACAAAAAAAAAAAAAAAAAAAAAAAAAAAAAAAAAAAAAAAAGTCTGCGATGGATTACCTAACAAATTATCGTTATTCCTTTGTTTTATCTGTAAGTTTCTTTAAAAAAAAATAATATGCGCGCGTCATGATGAAAACTTTTATATTGTGTGACACAGAATAAGTGATACTGTTACAAAATATTATATAAGAAATAAGAAGAAAGAAAGAGAGAACAAAAAATGATATATAAAGTTTATAACTCTGGTTTTTATTGACTATAAGAATGATTCCTTCCTTTATCCCTGGGATATTTTGCAAGTGATAAAACTTGTGATTCCGCAGGGATATAAAAATATCAATTTATTCACCCTATTGCACTGCGTGTTATATCAGTGTTCTCTATGATTGCCCTCTTTTTCCGCTACATAAATTTTTCTATGTGTGTTTTTTTTGTTTGTTTATTTACTTTTTTTTTTCGAAAACTATAGTGTATGTACAGTTTCAAAGTTTTTTTTTATCACACAATTAAGAAAATACCTTAAATAGTTTTTTTTTTCAAAGTTTCGTAAGTAGAGTAATATGCTTGTACTGTTTTAATATGGACGTATTTCAAAACATGTTTTTTCGTGCTAAAGCAAAAACTAATGTGCGATTTCAACACAAAAATAGGGGTATGGGAGAGAGGGAGAGAGAGAGAGAGAGAGAGAGAGAGAGAGAGAGAGAGAGAGAGAGAGAGAGAGAGAGAGAGAGAGAATTTTGTATTTTGCATATTACTATTTGTAAAGTTTGAAATTCTTCGTTTAACATTTTATTTTTTTATTGTTATTTGACAAAAGAATCACCCTCCTTCTCAATCCTCGCTGCATTTTCATTTACTTGCACCTAAAATACATAATGCATATTGTTTTGAAGATATATAAAATAGGGGTCTCTTGAATTGAGCCGACTAAAAACTAAGATATAGACGTATTAATGTATATAAAAATCAACAACTTACAATCACTCAAAAAAGGTACTTTCTTTTGAATTTATATCAAAATAGCACAAAATTACTTTAACCTTGATCAATTCGTATTTGGAAATTTTAGTGTGGTTAAATATAAAATTAAATTAAAGTCTAGACATATTTAATTCAAACTTACCAAACTCATTTATACTTATAATTATATTTTAAATCATTGAATAATGAAATTATTTATTCTATCAAATCGATTATGGTTTTCATTAAAAAAAAAAGACACAGCTTGATTTGTTTTAAATTATTGTCATTAATTTCATTAACTTCGGACAAACAGATGAGACCTGCTGACCAGAAAATAAATTTGAAAAAAAAAAAAAAAAAAAAAAAAAACGTAATCAACTTTGTTGTAGAATGCTTCGCTCAATTTAAATCACACAAAAAAAAAACAAATCTTGTTGGGAAAAACAAAAAACAATTTTTTTTTTGTACATGAGTCTAATTACCGTTTTCTTACCTTCAGTTAGCAATGCAAGCAACTATTTTTAATACAATATTTAATTGGTTTGAAATACCTGAACATGAAAGACGAGCGATGTAGTCGGACTATTACCTATCACATATTGTATAAATCAATAAAATCATTTCAGCTAAATATCTGTAAAATTTTAATTGAAACATCTGGCGTTTCTACATACAAAGAGTAACAAAAAAAAATGATAATAATAATAATAAAAAAAATCTCTAATGCTCATTGAGGAACAAAGATATTTGAGTTTGCCTAACAAAAAAACATTAAATTAAATTTCCTGTGTCATTGTAAATAATTCATCTGACTACACGGCAAAATAATACGTTAAATAAACTTCATTCACTTTGTTATTCATTTTCAAAGCAATTAATAAAAATGACAACAAAAATACGTACTTTTTTTTTTCTATCGTTAAAATTATCCTGTACTTAAATTGAAAAATTATGAGATTGGAGCATCATACTGTACATACAACTAACATGTCCCTTAACCTTTTTGTACCCTCGCAAACTTGGGGACGTTTGGAGTTCATGATGACATGAAATCTAGGTCTATAATAGAAATTATTAAGCGGGTTGTCTACTTTACAAGTTTTCTCCCCACTTTGTGAGATACGTGTTTTTGATAGTAAAACCTTTCTGAAACTGAAACTACAGAAGGGTTAAGAGATATGAAATGAGAATGAATCAAGATTCCATTTTGTAATTTAAAAATGAAAAAAATAATATATATATATATATATATATATATATATATATTTTTACTATTAATATTATTATTATTTGTGGAGTACAGGATCATATTAAAAACTTTTTTCTATTATACTGTATGTTGTTTTTTAAAGCCAAAGTGATTGCTTTTTTTTTTTCTAGCATAACATTTTTTTTTTATTGACACGACCGTTTTTTGTGAGTTTAATAGAAACTTTGATTGATTCAAGTGTTCAACTTGATCGAGAATGATTATATAGCATGATTTACCAGTGTAACTTTTTATCTTTTGACAACAGAGATTTATTTATTGTGAACAATTAACAATGAATTAGCAAATAAACAGTCGAGAATTAAAA
This sequence comes from Ecdyonurus torrentis, assembly GCA_949318235.1. NCBI lineage: Eukaryota > Metazoa > Arthropoda > Insecta > Ephemeroptera > Heptageniidae > Ecdyonurus > Ecdyonurus torrentis. The sequence continues at coordinate 6,934,822 of OX439129.1, forward strand.
ATATCATTTTAGAAATATTTACATGATAATATTTGTTGAGCAATATAAACAAAACAATGCATATTAATAAAGTCAAGGGGTAAAAGAAAAAAATTTCTATTTATTTTATTATAAATTATTATAAAATTCAATTAGTTGAATGAAATGAAAATGAAACAACGAAAATGAGTTCTATACTACACAACACAACAACGTGTTATAGACCTCTTGCACATCCTTGCGCTTTGTCGCCATGTTTGTGGTGCCAAAGCATTGTCCAGCATAGGGGAAACTTCGTTTTTCCTAATTTTTCACATAAAAAATAGTTTATTTCAACTCAACAAATTTTTCTCATATTCTTCGAGCTTATTAGGAGCTAGAAATAAGGCTTTGATTGAGGTTTGAAGCTTCTTTTGCTATTAAAAAAATAAAAATGATGTTTTTCCTATGCTAGCCTATGTATTCCTGACCAACAAAATGGCGGCTCTTAAATATGAGTGCAAGCGGTCTATTTAATAGAGGTGAGTGAGATGAATGAATTTCACACAAAATATTTGCTATAGCCATAGCTAGGAGACTAATTATAATTTATTTAAAAACCATAATACTGTATGTTCAAAAATATTATATTGTCACTTTTGACTATATCACTGAATTAAAAAAGAAAGCAAAAAATTATTTTGACGCACATAGGTGTAAAATCTAACAAAAATACACGTATTTTTTTTTATACTGAAAAAAGTTTTTTACATATTTAAATATTATGCACATACAAAAAAAAATATAACAATTTTTAATACCATTTTTTCATATTATTTTATAAACTGGATTATCTTAAGGCAATTATTATAAAAGTTAATGTGTTTTAGTATTTTTATACTGTAGCTATAAAAGTTACTTACTTATATACTTACTTTGCTTTTATTATTCTTTATATGCAAACTGTATGGCTATAAGGAACATAATAATTGCTGCATCTTATATAAGCAGCACCGAGTATGAATTATATAGCGGTCCCTGCATGTAGAGCTACTTTATAATGATGCTAATAAACTATAGTATATGTTCTGTGAAATTAACTATATATACTAAATTATGTGTCTTAATTCTTATAATATGTATCAAAATACATAATATTTTAATTTAAAGGATGAATATACTTTTATTAGGTTATATAATATTCTCTGCTTTATAGCTTTAATGGAGACTAGTTTTTTTTTATGGTTCTCATATTTTTATTTAAAGAATTCACACCTTCTCTGAGACTCAAACTGACCATATGTCTGGCATTTTTTTTTTAGCTAGTCCCACTTTGCCTATTTGATCTAAAATTAGATTAACAATCACTGCTGATAAAAAGAAATTATGTAATATAAGCTGCATTTATGTCATATAGTATTGATTTTTTTCTTTAATTAATTGATAAATAAGTATGTATATGCTATATTTATAACAACTTTTATTATGCTCTGCATCATAATTATTCTTCAATTTTACATAATATATTGATTGTATATTAATGTTGCTATAATAAGGCTAATAAAATTGTTATTTGTATATATTTTTGTCTGATTTCATTCTTATTTATTTCATTCAAATAAAAATAAAAAAATAAAAAGGTAGCAATTTTTATTTTTTTCTTAACGAGTATGTATGCTATTATTTAACGTTTGGCCAATTCATACTATAAAAAAAGAAAAACATATTTTATAATTAGATTTTCAGTAAATTTTTTGACTTATTTGCTTCCATGATAGTAATAAAGAATATTGTAAAACGTTTTAATTTTTTACTTTTGATTGTAAATTTAAGTCTGTTTAATAAAAATATTAATTTAAAATTATGCTCGACCTTAACTTGATCAAATAAATTAAATAATACTCATCTTGTTTTAAACATTCAATTTATGGTTTTGATTCATATGATTTAATGATAATTTATAGATTTAGCGATTGCATTAGCTCCACAAATCAGACATCTAATTGATTTAAGTTTGCCATTATCCTGTCTTATATATTCAAGATAAATCTAAAATAATTTTTATTTTATGGAGGTTCATATTTCAGAATAATCTAAACATGAGCACGTAATTATTTTTATTTATGTTTAATTAATTGATTTTTGAAAGCCATTCATTATCGTATAAATAAATTTATTATTTATCTTATAAATATAATTTTTATTTATGATAAAATACTGTAAGAGATTTTCGTATTTTTTAAACTTTTATAAATTTAAAAGTGATTATTTAATTTATAAATTAACTGACTTTTAGAATTAGTTGATTACCATCACGACCTATTAACCGTTATTTTTATTTACTATCTTTAATGGTATAAGTATACTTTTATTGTTGAATTTATAGTTGGTAATATCCATACAGCTATATTATAACTTCATTACAATAGCAGACGTTGCAAAGTAGGTTTAGTGAGAAAATAAACAAACTGACAGCTCAACAATACTAACAAAGTGCTAGCAGACGACTTTGTGTTCCTGTCTACATTTAACATGCTTTCTTATGGGGCAATGAAGCAGCTTTAACTTAAGTAACAATTATCTCTCGAAGCTGAAATTTTTACTGTAGTTTCCTGAGCCTCAAAGCTTTCGTTTTCCTTGATTTCAAATTTATTAAATGAAACAAATAATTTGGAACTAAATCACTTGAAATCCAGGAAAACAAAAGCTTTTAGGCTCAATAAGCTACAGTAAAAATTTCAGCTATCAGAAATAATTTTAACATGAGTTATACCTGCTTCATTGCCCCATAATAAGGCATGTTAAATGTAGACAGGAACACAAAGTCGTCTGCTAGCACTTTGTTAGTATTGTTGAGCTGTCAGTTTGTTTATTTTCTCACTAAACCTACTTTTGCAACGTCTGCTATTTGTAACTATAGTAATTATTGGTTAACGCAATCATTGAAAGTTGCATTTACAAAATAATTCATTCTCATTTTACGACTGAATTTTTTATACACACGGAGGGCATAAATTATGTAATTTATGCTAAATTTAAATCATTATAGCATAAATGATGTTAAATTATAACAGCATTATTATTATGCTGTGCAAAATAATATATATGCTTAATTAGTAGCATAGTTATTATGTAATAGTATAGCATGGATTGTGATATGTTGAAAGGTGTTGAAAATGATCATGCATAATTATTTACGTATTTATTTTTGCACGATGCAAGAGAGATGAATAATGTAATTTGAGAACAAAATTTGAAAGTCTAAAATGATTTGGAAAGAATTCTGATAACAACTTAATCGCTGATACTAGCTCATCAATACAATATACTGTATATTATCATACATGATATTGTAATAATTTTATTTGTGTTTTTATGAATTTTACGTTTTGTGATTTTCAATTGTGTTTGTCTATACTGTTTCTATTTGAGATTCTATTATGAAACAAAAACAAGACGGACGGAGTAGTTACTAAAGAAATATTGGAGAGAGCGAGAGAGAGAGAGAGCGAGAGAGAGAGAGAACACGGAGTGCTGATTCACGACAGATAATGGCAGACAAATGAGAAATAAAAAACAACCCACACTCACCCTCGGCACTTCAAAAGACACGCCCAACTAAATTACTTCATCATTTCGATCTTAAAAAAAAAAAAAAAAAAATCATCAATAGGTAATATTTTTTACCAAACAAATTTAATTAATTTCTTTAGAATTAATTTTAAATATTTTCTTAATTTTGCAAACAATTGATATCACACTTTTATCCGTCCTATTTTTATATAATTATTTTTATATAATATCTTTAAGGAAAACACAAAGGTATAAATTAACTTCAATAATAAAAATAAAAACCTTCTGTTATTTGTTATTAAAATGTTAATTATTTTTACATTAAGAAACTTACGTTTCAATTTGCAAATTTACTTTCTGGAAAAAGTAGTTCTATATATTATACAGTTTTAGAGACATATATTAACAGACATCACTTTGTATATTCTGTGACAAAAAATTATGAGTATTGTATGTACTCCAGTTTTTATATTCAAATTTATTCATTAGAACCAAGAAAATGCCAAAACAAACAAACAAATAACAACAATAAATGTAAGAGAATTAACCAAATTAGGCGAACTGAGTTAAATATTAATCAAGAAAAAAGTGTTGTTTTTAAAATATATTTCCAATTAAAAGATTTTCAAAATTAATTTAAACTCTGCAGTATCTAAATACTGCATTGAATTTTAGGCCACTATTTATTTTTCAAATATATTTTTCTATACAATGTATTGTACCACCCAACAATAGTTTTTATCTTTAAATTTTGTCTGCAACGATTGCCATGGGCTGTACTTATACTTATACAGATGTAAGGCAGAAGATAATAATTTGTGAAGCTAGAATGCATTTTGCAACTGGAGGCGATGTATGAAAACCGCGAGATACAAGTAGAGAATGCAAGCGAGCGAGTAAGCAAAGAATAATAGCATGAGAGCATAATAATATAGGGCTGCATCTGAGGCATAAGGTATAACATATACGACACATTTTAGTGACATTTGCAGCTCTTTCTCTCTCTCTCTCTCTCTCTCTCTCTCTCTGTTAGTCTGCAACCAACTAAGATGATATATGTATTATATTTGTATTTTAAATTTATTAAAATATGACAATATATGATATAGCTCGTTCTTTACATATGTATGTGTAAAAAGAAATTAAGACTACCCCCGTTCAAAAGAAAATTAATCATTTTTAGAGCTTTAAAAAACTCGAAATATTTTTAGCCCGGGCTGAAATTTTTTAACCCGGTTTGACTTGAAACCCGGGTTTAGCTTGAAAACGAGCCAAAGCTCGGAAAGCTCGACATTTGAGCCGAAGTATGAAAACGAGCTTTCGAGCCTATGAATAAAAAAGCTTGATTTTCATTATGAAAAAATTGTTTTTAAAGGATAAAAGTCATATATAAAATAAAATAATTTTTAAAAATATTTTAAACGGCTTATTTTGCATGATATAATATTAAAAATGCCGTTTTAAACAAGAATCACAAACATTTTTTTCTTTGCTTTCTTCAAAAATTGTACTTTAGCTCGATTTATTTTCCAAAGCTTGTTTTTTTCACGAGTCATTAACGAGCTCAAGTCAAAAAAGCTCGTTTTCGAGCTAAAAGCTCGAACCCCGGGTTTACCATTTTCAAAAAAACAAGCACCCGAAGATTTTGGCCCGGGCGGGTGCTCGAACCGGTTTAAATTTACAGCTCTAATCATTTCTTTTCATTAATTTTTTTTCTTTTTTTTTTTCCTTTATAATTTCACATAGGTGTACATTCTTAAATTGTTATCTTTCAGTATCAAAACTATAAACCCAAAGAATGCAAAAATAGGATTAAGATTGAGAGTATAAACAATTTGTCTTGAAGGGACACCAAAGATGTGAGTTGGTTTTGAGAAAAAAAATTACTATGGACATAATGCATGACATGTTTGCTTACTGCCTTGTATGAGATATAAGCAAAGTATAATATATAGTAACTTAATGTTACCTTTACTTATTAAAAATATACAAATACTTGAGCAGCAAATCTTGATGTTTTGATATAAGGCGGGAAATGAGCTATTGTGGAATTGTCTAAAAAGTTGTAAAAAAAAAAAAAAAAAAAAAAAAATCTGAAATTTTGCATATAGTGATATCTTAGGATAAGGTATCTTAAAAAAAATTTATAAAAATTTAGTGGGATTACCATGCAAAATTTTAAAATATATATTTTTTTGAAGTTTTAGTCCCATTTATGTTAATTATTTTACTAATTTTCTGCTCTCTTATCTGGTAATCACGGGTTCTGACAATTTTATCATTGTTAGCTGTTACTGTTAGCTTTTCAATGGCATCATAAAGATTGGAAGTTTTATTTGTTATATTTTGAGATCCAAGCCATCTGAATACAACACTTAAAACGAAGCAAAAAATTTGGACAATCTCGTCTATAACAACAACAATACTGACTGCCCGATTACTGCGAGGACATTAAATATTTGCAATATCATGTCAGTAAACATTTATTCTCTCGGTGTATGCCTCATGGATATAATGATTGCAGTTATGCATTGGAAAATGCTATATAAACAATTATGCAGTTATTTTAATATAGCAAAAAGAAAATTACCAATTGAGCTGTATAATATATTTATCGATAATATCCGATAGTATAATATACGCGCTTGAAAGAGTAAGATATTATATAAAAAGATAATTTAGTATGAAGGTCTTGCAGTGCAAGGTAGAAAGATAAATTGCAGTTAGTTGTAGTCCTAGCAGTTTATCAGTGATCTGTGCTGCAATGAGACGTTGCCCTGCTGCTGTTGTAGCTGACGAGATGACGAGAGATAACAAACTTCATGTCCATGCACACAAAAATTATATCTTACTTGTCAACTGGAATATGACTTATTTCAAAATATTATTTTTCTCTCTTTTTTTATTATTATTTAATAATAAGGTCTAGAACAGATAAGAATATAGAGCATAGAAATAAAGGATATATATATATATATATATATATATATATATATATATATATATATATATATATATATATATATATATATATATATATCAAGGTTTATATAGTCTCTATATAAACCTTGTATATATATATATATATATATATATATATATATATATATATATATATATATATATATATATATATATATATATTGTGAAACTAAAACAAATTCAAATACTCTATAAAAAAAATAATCGTTGAAAAGCTTCTACACAGTTTTATTGTGTAATCAACGGTTATAAAATCACTAAACGTTGATAATCTAACGATAAATGCGTAAATGACGTCACATGCGTTAGAATCAAAATGGAATAAATATTTTGTCCATTGCAATTCTACATTTTTCCAGTCAGTCGTTTTTATCGTTAAAATTTGAGCTCTTTGTGACGTCATAATCTTTCATCCCAGAATACTAAAAAATAGAAATATTTTATTGTTTTATATTGTACAGATTGTGTGATATAAATCTTTACTGTATTGCCTGATACTATAAATTGATATGGAGACTTCAATTAATGCAATACTCTATAAAAATACATGGCAGTGTCAGCAGTGTCATAATTAAAATTTAAGCTATCCTGTTTTGAAAAATTAGATCCTAAGCTAGAAAATATTAATAAAGCAAATTTTTCAACATTTTAATTACTTTTAACCGATTAAAAAAAAATCACTATTTTAAATGCAAATTTAAAATTAAGAGATATTTTGAAGAAAAACACAACAACTTATTAATTAGTAAAAAATCAAGCTTGTTGAAGTAATGCAGATATTTTAATTATTGCAAGTAATTACTAGAAATATTGTTAAGGACGATTTTTACTATTTTAGAATATTTCACGCTGCGATTAACATGGTTGCTTTTTCAATAAAGATCAAATGTAGTATCGTATAAATCAATTTTATTCTGCCTAAAGTCTTTAGTTAAAAAAGATAAACAGTTTTTTTTTTTACCTCAGCATAAAAAATGTGTCAGGTATCCAGACTTTACAAGGTAAAATAACTCATAGTAAACAACAACATTAATTTACTTATCTTTAACTTGGCAAATTTTGTCCACACTTTATCTCAAAGACCAGATTTTGTTTGTGCTTTGTCAAACTAAGGTAAAGCTTTACAGTCCAACGTTGCCATAATATAAAACAACTTGGAGTCTTTTCCGAGTCACTTCTTAATAATAACATTAATCAGCACGGACAAAGATACATACGTAATAATTATGCTGGCTCATGTTCAGCATAATTTGTTTAATACTGCATAATTTGTGCTATATTTCATAATTACTATGTTACAATAGCATAAATATTATATTGTACATCATACATACACCATTACCAAAATAAGAAGAGAGGTTATTACAACCAACGAAGCTAAAGATAACGTAAGGCATCGACTGCGCATTTCGTGCGTCTGCTGCAAGATTTAAATCTTTATTTCCGGTATTTTTCACGTTTTGATGGCGGGAAAATATTATCGTGTGTAATTTTTTTTGAAAAAATGAAATTTTACCGGAAATAGATCTCGTTGATCGGGAAAATTCGGAAAAGACGAACGAAATTCGCAGTCGCTGCCTTACGTTACCTTCAGCTTCGTTGATTACAACCGGATGCACCCCCTTTTTCTCAGATTCTAATCAAGTTATAGAAATAAAATTTAACCTGTATTAACTTCATTAATATTGTATTTATTGTATTGTATTTTATGTGTAGCAATTAGTTTGTGGTTTGATCCAGTTTTAAAAATCTCTGTTCTTATTTTGACAAGGGTGAAAATATTTATGATTTTCCTATGTAGTATAATTTATTCTATAATGACATAAATGCAGCATAAATTACGTAATTTATTATTTCAGTGAATGCATCACATTATTATTATGGGAAAAAAATATTAAAAAAAAAGTTTTAAAATGCAATTTACATGTTTTCATTCTAGTGTAATGAGTTTGACATTAAAGCCCTTGTCAACTTAATTTTTTATCTTTTAGAATACTAGATTGATAGTACCATATCTTATTATCCATGAATTAGACACCATCGCGTTGATTTTGTATTTATTTTCATTTATTTTTATTTTAGCGGTTATTTCACGCATCTGACGTCACAATGTACCGATGGGGTCGTGATAGGGGTAAAGAACTTGAAAGGGGCATAATTTTATCATGTGACCAAAATTGTGATTGTGATTGCCGGCAGTACATTGTGACGTCAGATACGTGAAATAACCGTCAAAAAGAAAATAAATTAAAATAAATACAAAATTAACGGTGGTGTCTAATTCATGGATAATAAGGTATGGTAATTATCAATCTAGTATTCTAAATGATAAAAAAAAAAGTAAGTTGACAAGGGATTTAATGCCACACGGAAAACATAAATTTAAGAAATTATTCAGATACATATCAACAGACATGGGCATGAGCGTCTTGTTTGAGCGACGCTCGCGTGAGCGCGCTCAAAAATTTAGAGCGGAGCGGGAGCGTCGCTCAATAATTAAAGTCGCGAGCGTGAGCGCGAGTGCGATCAAAATACTGTGAGCGGAGCGACTTGAGCGTCACTCATTTTTTGCTTTGAAGAATAGAAAATGAGGAACTAAAAATGAAGTTAATTCAGTGGTTCATTTTATGAACTATCAAAATATTACAGATTAAACCTCTTATGCACCTTCTACTAGTTACAATTGCAGTATAAGACAATTCGAACACTTACTAATCACCACAAATAGGTCTAGCTATATAGACACACCCACTTTTTAAAGACTTGCATGAGCGACATTAGAGCGCACTCAAAAAATTCACGATCGTGAGCGTGAGCACGCTCATATGAGAGTTTGCGAGCGCGAAGCGCGAGCGCGATCAATTACGTGATCGCGAGCGCGGAGCGCGAGCGTGCTCATTTTTAAAGAGCGCTGGCCATGTCTGCATATCAATAACTCTTTAGTACTAAACAATAACTCTCTTGCAAAAAGTTTAAAGAGTAACTCGTTAGTACAAACGTAAATTCGTTAGCGGTAAATAGTTAACTCTTTAGATTCTAAAAATTAAGTATGTATCTAAAGAATTTATTATGAAAAAATTCTAAATAGTAACTCTTCAGATAATTTTTTCCGTGCATAATATAAGAATTTTTAATCTCTCTCTCTCTCTCTCTCTCTCTCTCTCTCTCTCTCTCTCTCTCTCTCTCTCTCTCTAATGTTATATGTTAAGACCATATTTCAAAGTTTAAAGACTATTATAAAATATTTTAGCTCATATTTATAAATTGATTGAAATTAGGGAAAGCATAATTTTATCTCACAATTTAGTTCCTCCGTCACTACAAAATCCTAATTTTTTTGTCCTTTAGTTTTATAAGCCGTGCAAGAGGTCAGCGGCAGATTATCACATAAACTGTCCAACAAGAGATAAAAAATTACATCAAATTCCAATTAACTTTTTAAACAATTTCTAAGGTAGTGTTGACAGATGCTAAAATATTTTTCAGTTCTCTCTCTCTCTCTCTCTCTCTCTCTCTCTCTCTCTCTCTCTCTCTCTCTCTCTCCTACTCACACATAATTCATAATCGTAAATAAATGTGTTTTATATTTCTCAATACTTGAAACGCAATTAAGAATATAACAAAAAGAATATAAAATAATAATTTAACAGTTTATTTCAGTCGTGATAAAATTTATTACATAATCACCATTTTATTAAAAGGTTAAAACATTAATTTTGAACGTGTAAATGTAAAATTAAATGTCAAAAAAACATACAATAATATAACCAATGTATATATGTACAGTATTTAATAAATTAAAATATATATTTTAAAATTGTTTACCAATTTAAATGTCATATAAAGTACACTGTATAAAAAAAAGAGAACAATCCCAATTTTATTATTAGAATTGACATTTCTATAAACAATGCTGACTTTTTATTGTTTTCATTTTGTTCACACTTTTTTTTTTTTTTTTTTTTTTTTTTTTTGTTCCTGTTCACCCTAATGGTATTGATGTTATGTTACATACATTATACAAATTAAATATATTTTTCAGTGTATGTCAGTAACGTAATTTTAAACATACGTAATTATGATTTAATTCTGAACTGTAATAACATATTAATTAAACAATTATTAGATATATATATATAAACATAAATTATAAAATAGCTAACAAACTTATCCATATTTAGTTAAAAAACAAACCCTAGTCTATATTTGGTGAGACAGGAAGGGCGTGTATCAACATGCTATGAAAACTAAAAATTATTATATATATATATACGTATACATCGATTTTCTCTGCAATTTTATTGATTTTTATTAACGTGTTATTTTCAAATACATGCTTCAGGGTATACAATAACAATAAAAAAAAAGTGAACTGGTTGATTTTTCTTTCATGTATGAGCGCTCAGTCAAAGTATTCCTTATAGTCATTATAATGTTGTAATTGGTATTTCAAAATAAATACTATATACTTATATCAAGTTTTTGGTTTAAATTTATTATAATATATATGTTAGCACGATTTCTCAATTTTTTGCTCCATTTTTTTTTCTTTATTTTATTATGAATATATTTTAGTTTTAAAAATACACTAGTAATATTATGGTGTTATAAATGAAATCTTTCCATAATTTGTTTCAAGATTTTTTATGTGATTTATTTTGCAAATTTCAGAGAAGTATATTTTCCATGTGTAATTTATTCAATTAAAGTGATTCCATTCATATTTAACCGTCAAAATTAAAAGTAAGATTTAAATTACCTAATGTTATTTCATCAACCTTTTCAAATTGTTAATTTGAATCTCCTATAAACCTCTTTTCATTCAGATAATAACATTTGAGTATTTGCAGCAACTTCTTAGTTTCACATTTTTCCCATAAGTTAACATGCAAAAAAGTTTGAGTTTTTCTTATTTTGGCCAAAATAACATATTAAATGCCAATTTAAGTAATCGGGCAGGCTAGAGATCGGCGAACGAGGCAACTTGGAAGTACAAGCACTACAGCTGCTTCTTTTATAGTTAAATTTCATATTAACATTGAAAATTCGGGGCGAATATTTAAATGGAACAAATTGTAAACTTCGTTAATGAAGCTGGTCCACTTGTACTTAATAAAATGTTAACGAGTTTTTATTTCATAGTATATTTTACATTCAAAAATTTGAAAATAAAATGATAAAACTGACCTTCATTTATATTTATTACCTTAAATATCGATGCTGTTGCGGCTAAACCACGCTTCTACTTTTAGCGTGTTTCCTTACTTTCACGCATCTACGTTTATCGCGATAGCCATGAAAACGCGTATCTACATTTATCGCGACAAAAGGTAAACACATTTCTACACCTGTTTTCCTATGTAGAAATGTGTTTACCTCTGTTTTCGCGATAAATGTAGATACGCGTTTTTTTGGCTATCGCGATAAACGTAGATGCGTGAAAGTAAGGAAACACGCTAATAGTAGAAGCGTGGTTTAGCCGCAACACCATCGATATATTACTGATATTAAATATACAATACTACCTTCCCCTTATATTATAATAATTTTACTACAACGAGAGAGAGAGAGAGAGAGAGAGAGAGAGAGAGAGAGAGAGAGAGAGAGAGAGAGAGAGAGAGAGAGAGAGAGAGAGAGAGAGAGAGAGAGAGAGAGAGAGAGAGAACAAACATTGTATACTTTTAAAATGTCAATCGTTTAAAGAGTTAACAAGTATATTAAATAGATCGACAATAGTCTAAAACATTATAACAAATATTGAAGTATATATTATGCAATAAAATATATCAAGTATCTCTCAATCAGCTGTCATATGATATACAGAAGCAACCTTGACTATAGATTTAAGTACCACTACTATCATACCTTAGTCCATCATTGGAATAACACCACGAGCTTACAACTTTCTATATATCAATTAAAAGTAATTTCATTTCATGTAGTTATCATTCAAAGAGGATCAAGTTTAATCCTTTTAGAGGATTATTATTATTTTTTTATATTATATAATTTTTAATGCTATTATATTATGACTTCTAAATAATACTTTTAATGTTTTAAATGTGTTTTTTTTTTTAATATCCTTTATACATATACGATATAAAAAGCCATTCGTTTGCCATAAACAATTTTTTTTTTACAGGTATGAATTTATTTATATATAATTGAAGATTTGGGACATTTATAATTCATTTAAAAAAATTATATATCCAAATATTGTAGAAACAGTAATTTTACTAAATTTAATACAAATTTATCTATTTTAAAGTAAAATCTATTATATCTATTAAAATCTTTCTATTTAATTATTTAGTCTATTTGAATGTTATGAATATGAATGTTAATATTAAGAATTAAGTGTATTTTTTTTTTTTTTATTATTATTTTTATTCACAATAGCAAAAAACGTTAGATTGTCATATCAATCCGCACGGAAAGAATAAACTACAAAATTTATGCTGCAATTTATGCTCTTATATCATAAATAATTTTAAATTAGTACAACATAAATATTTATGATATACAACTTCATATTTATGCTTTAATTGTAACATTCTGAAGTATAAAAATAGCATAATATGTTATGCTGTATTGAACAAATTGTGCTGAAAATGAGCTAGCATAATTATTACTTATTTATTTGTGTCCGTGCTTGTAGGTTTCATAATTATACAACAGCTACTTTTAAATCTGAATTTTCATGTATAAATATATACATGTATAAATTATAGCATACACTCTAAAAAATGGTGCATTACTTTAGTTACTAATCCTAACTTATTTAAGATATACACTTTTAAGTTATTATAAGTAACTAAAATAATGCATTTAAGCAAGTTATTAAAATAGTTAATTTAACTTGAAATGGCTTAAAAAACTTTTAAAAAACTTAAAACAACTTAAATTAGCTATTTTTAAGAACTTGCTAAAATGCATTATTTTAGCTACTCGTAATTACTTAAAAGTGTATATCTGCAATAAGTTAGTATTCGTAACTAAAGTAATGCACCAATCTTTCAAGTGTAATGAATATAATAATAAAAATGCTCAGCATTGTAGACGTTATTTGAGAGCTATTTTGGAATGATAAAAATAAAACTGCACGATTTTCAAATTGTTCATATAACACTGTACAGTACAGTATATAGGTAAACTATAGTAACGGTAAAAAAAAAAAAATATTTGTTTTATATCCAAATTTGAACACGTAATAAATCAATAAATCAATTGAAATTTATTTGGTTACTGTAGCACTATATTGTCGTTTTAAATCACGTTCAATGAAATAAAAAAGACGTTATTTATTATTGTGACATGTTTAATAAATCACCCAATATTGTCTTGTGTTTGTGTGGTTATTTTGAATTTTTGTTTTTGTTTCAATTTGAAAATACTAAGTATTGCAGTTATATAATTTTAAAATATTCTTGAAAAATATGATTGTTTGAGAGAACTATTTGGTAGGCATTCTAGACTCTACTAGGCTCCGATAACCAGTACTAGGTTGATATGATGTTTGAGACACACAGTATAGCTAAAAGATAGAGCATGTGAGAGGTACAGTCATTTTACTTCAAAATAAATTTATATTGGCTTATGGCCATTCAATGAAATCAGATGGAGATTTCAGTTGACAAAAAGCATGTTATGAATGATAAATACAAGTTATTCCCATATGCCAATATAGAAATCCATTTTTTAGTAAAATAACCGTACATTTTTTTTTTTATGTTCACTCGTAAGTGAACGTCTATTGCATGCAGGAAACCACAGATATATGCAAATAGCCGATTTTCGATATAGCCGAGATTCCAATTTTACCTTAATTATAGAAAATTTGCAAAAATATTATTTTTATCAATTTTTATTGTAAATTAGAGCTGTAAATTTAAACCGGGTCGAGCACCCGCCCGGGTCAAAATCTTCGGGTGCTCGTTTTTTTGAAAATGGTCAACCCGGGTTTCGAGCTTTTAGCTCGAAAACGAGCTTTTTCGAGTTGAGCTCGTGAATAACTCGTAAAAAAAACGAGCTTTTGAAAATAAATCGAGCTAAAGAAAATTTTTTGAGGAAAGAAAAGAAAAAAAGTTTGTAATTTTTGTTTAAAATGGTGTTTTTAGTATTCTATCATGCAAAATAAGTTGTTTAAAATATTTTTAAAAATTATTTTATTTTATTTATGACTTTTATCATCCAAAAAACAATTTTTTCATAATGAAAATCGAGCTTTTTGCTTCATAGGCTCGAAAACTCGTTTTTAAACTTTGGCTCAATTATCGAGCTTTCCGAGCTTTGGCTCGTTTTTCGAGTTTAAGCTCGATTTCAAGCTAAACCCGGGTTTCGAGTCAAACCGGGCTAAAAAATTTCAGCCCGGGTTAAAAATATTTCGAGTTTTTTACAGCTCTATTGTAAATGTTTATTATTTTAATATTTTTACTTTCCAGTGTTGTTATCCTTTTTTTTTTTTTTTTTTTTTTTTTAAGATTTTTTTTTATTATTTAATATAAGCAATCTTCAAAAAAATATTCAAATGAAAGTTAGAATATGTTAATTCAATCAACTAACTTTTTATATTAAAATCATGTATACAATGTGTTATGATATATTATGTATCATAATAATATCTTATATCAGTCTCCAGTTTACCAACACACTCTCACAAAACTTTACAAATCATATTATAAAGATTTGTATTAATTTCAATCCTAATTGAATATCAAGTGCAATGTATGTTGTAGAGATGTTTACAAAACACACGTGAGGGGAAGTAATCGTAAAGTGTTTTACACCTGAGTGACGTCATATAATTGCTGAATTAGCAGTTGGATTTCGTCTTTGTACTCACACCTGGTGGAGTTTATCACGTGCTCTCTCTCTCTCTCTCTCTCTCTCTCTCTCTCTCTCTCTCTCTCTCTTGAAATTGCTTCCTTGTTTCCTTGTCAATAAGAAATAATGTTTAAAGTATTAAGATTTGCAATTTACTTATTCTATAATACACATAGTAATACACATAGTATAATTCTATAGTTATTATGAGTAGCTAAAATAATGCATTTTAGCAAATTATTAAAAATAGCTAATTTAACTTAAAATAGCTTAAAACACCTTTAAAAAACTTAAAACAACTTAAATTAGCTATTTTTAATAACTTGCTAAAATGCATTATTTTAGCTACTCATAATAACTTAAAAGTGTATATCTTAAATAAGTTAGTATTCGTAACTAAAGTAATGCACTAATTTTTAGAGTGTATAAGAGGAATACTTCATAATAAAGTTACTTATACTAAGTTTATTTTTAAGCTTTGAACAAAAAACATGAACAAAAAAACTGTATATTATCCTAACATAACTAAATATCAACGTTGATTTGGCCGGAATCAATGATTTCCAATTTATTTTTCATTCATGAAATGGAAGACGTGGGTTTATAATGTCACAGCTCACTAGTCCTTTTGTGAATGGAAAATAAATTAGAAATCAATGACCCAAGCAAAATCAATCGAAATTAGGTATGTTAGGATATTAGACATGTTTTTTGATCAACGTTTTCTATCTTTAAGTTTTTATCTGTTTCAAAGTCGCTATAGTTTGAAATTTTATTTAGAGTTATTATATTTCATGAAATAATCAGCAATGAAAAAAATATATAAATTTTCAATAATCAAACAATTTTTTTTTATTATTTTCATTATTTTGACGGTAATTTTAATTGAATACATTATGATGTCTCTATAAAGTTATTTCCCATGATGACAGTTTCTTTGAGGCAATAATTTGAATTCTTCTTGTATACAACTTTGATAATTTAGTGTCAATCTAAAGTATTCATTCATTGTATAATAAATTGGGGCTTTTGGATTGAATAACACGATAGAGGGACCAATTCTTAGAAATACTATATGCAACGTCAAATCTTTGCAATTCTATAAACAAAACTATAAGCTGCTTCTTCTTTGAGTTGTATGTATATTTATACATAGCTATATAGTATTCTATATACAAATTTATGTTTACAATTTGTACAGTTATTATTTTGTATTTTAAATACCTAACTTTTCCACACATATCATACGTATAGATATAGAGAGGCAATCATTAAATACAAGGAAATTAATAATTAAAAAAAAAAGAAGCAACTAATACGTACGTTTAAATTTTTGACACCTTTTTTTCGTGTCATTTATAGTTTTTCATAGTTTTCCTATATTTAAAACCTCTCTCTCTCTCTCTCTCTCTCTCTCCTCTCTCTCTCTCTCTCTCTCTCTCTCTCTCTCTCTGCTGTAAGTGTTTTAATAATAAATTAAATACCTTACAATATTTCATTATTACATACTTTAGCTTAATTGTTTTTATCGTGTCAGAAAGGTTTAGCAAAAGTTGTCACGAGCGAGACAAATGTTTCATCTACATAAGGCTTAAAACAGAAGGAAAACTTTCAGCGCTCTTGTGATATAACTTAAGGCAAAATGTTCAAAAGCAATATAAAGATATTCAAATTCTTACAAAAAGTAAAATGAAAAGTAAATGTGAGAGTAAAATAAAAATCTTGTAACTTTCTTAACACAAAAATAGTTACTACTTTGATAACATTCTAAACTTTTAAAAACCAATCAAATTTTTTTTAGTATTATTTTATTTGTCATATATATATACAATTCTAAACATAATTATAAGTTATAGTAAAGTTAAATGATGTTGATTGGTGATTGCTATAGGACTTTGATGGGTATTTAAGCGTGTATAAATCTTGCTCGTTAGAGTGTGCATGAAGTGCGAGTTGTTAATCAGCCGACCAATTAACGTCAAGTCAAAGACAAATCATTCACATCATCACTCTCACAATCACGACTGTCTGTTAGATTTTGTCCTTTTTAAACACATGGCTTAATATAAATTATAATATAATCTGATGTGTGAGAAATGTTCTTTTATGTTTTCTTCAACATGTTGTTATATTAGTGTGAAATATGAATTAGTGTAGTGAAATAGAAATACTTTAAAATCATTGGTCTCATTGAGAAATAAAGGAACATTGTTTTATTTTGTCCTTTTTCATATATCATTCATGATGTGTGTATATATATATATATATATATATATATATATATTCAATTAATTTTAGTGCATTTAATAGTACTCCCCAAAACATTCAATTTGAGGTTATTTTAAATATTTTAGTACACTCATTCATTCATTTATATTATAGTTAATTACATATTTATCAGTATTTTCTTTACCTAAACAATTTATTTTTAAACTAGAGCTTTAGAATGATTTAAAAAAAACTATATTGATTAAATGAGATCAATGTTAAATATAAAATTTTCAATGATTAAAAAAAGAAAAAAAAAAATCAAAGGCATGTGCCAAAAGTTGAAAGGAAATGGTTTGATTTTGGTGACTGTGGTGGTTAGAATTTTGCCAATTATTCTCATCTGTCGTGTCAGTGGATTTTACCCCTTGATGAAGAGAGAGAGAGAGAGAGAGAGAGAGAGAGAGAGAGAGAGAGAGAGAGAGAGAGAGAGAGAGAGAGAGAGAGAGAAGAGAACCTAGTAGCTTAGCTATAGCTAGCAAATGCAATGTTGGCCACATACTGAAACGAGTTACGCTACGCGCACACCACAAAGAGGTGTCACTTCTTTGTGATTAAAAACCACGCTAGTGGTTTGATTGACACGACGTTGTTCCATAGACACAGTTTGTTCTCGTGCTTTTTAAGTAACAAAATCCCTGATTTTATATTATTACTTATATAATATAGTACTGTACAAGGAAATTATATATTATTAATTATACAGTTTTTATTTACCACAAAAAAAATACAAACCCATTTACATGGTCCTTTGACTTCTTTTTTTTTTTAACAATATTTTATATTCAGAGTATTTTATCATTTTAACAATTATACGTACTACAGTTATTAAATTTCATTTAAAACACTTGCAAACAGACAGATATATGTAAAACATACAACATTACTTAACGTTTAAGTAGCACTTTTTTCTGTATTTTTGTATTTTTTACTTGCTAGGGGAGTTTTATAGTTCTGATTTAAAATAAGTAAATACATTGACAAAACCAGAGATCGATTCAATAGTTGATAGTATCAAGCTTCTATTGATATTTATGAATGAATGATATCAGATTTTGATATTATAAATTAACCTAAAATATTATTATTTTCCCCTCAACATATTCAATATAATTTATAACCCATATTACCTATAGAGAACTAATTAAATTTCTTAGGTGTAATATACATATATTTATGTTTATTAGTTTGGATCAAATTTCATCTATATAATATATATAAACGTGATTACGTATTTTGATTAAACTCTCTCTCTCTCTCTCTCTCTCTCTCTCTCTCTCTCTCTCTCTCTCTCTCTCTCTCTCTCTCTCTCTCTCTCTCTCTCTCTTATAATATGATAGTATTATATATGATAATATCGTACTTGGGACAACAAAGGATTTTAATAATAAAATCTCAGAGCTTAGTTCTCTCTCTCTCTCTCTCTCTCTCTCTCTCTCTCTCTCTCTCTCTCTCTCTCTCTCTCTCTCTCTCTCTCTCTCTCTCTCTCTCTCTCTCTTCGTTGTCATAACCGATGATAAGCTTATTAAATGTTCCGTCAATTTGACAACGCTGTATAATATAAAGCTTAAATTTTCAAACACTGCCTATGGCAGCGTATTAGAATTATTACACTGATAGAAATTATAATTTGCACAAAATAGTTAGAAATTTTACTGTAGTCCTAAAATATATGCACTAGTTAAAATTAAAGTGAAAAATAATTCACTTTTATTTCTAATTTCTCATAGTTCAATGTCCCTTTGTGTTGATTCTCCATACAAAAGAAAGGCTATTGTCAACTAGTTCTCCCCCGAAAGTGGATTTTATATAGAGGTTCAAAACTATATCATGGTAAAGATTTAAATTGTTTAGTTTTAAATATAAACATATCCTACATTAAAATAATTAAATTTCTTTATTACGAGGATTTGATAACCTTTTTATAATTCAAAACCTTGATCAGAAATTTAATAGAATTGTATATAAAACGATAAAAATCACATTGGAAAATCATAAAAATAATAATAAATAAAATATTTTTTGAAGGTTATGTTTTATTGACCTATACATGATGAAAGATAAATAGGTAGAAATTAATGTAGATAAATAGGTATCTATGTAGATTTGCTTTGTTCTAGTTTCAATGATAAGTAAATCAAAAATACGTAGATTGTAAAGATATCAATGTTAGGTCATCAAAAGAGCTTAGGAATATCCTAAGATGCTAGGATTTCTAAACATATATAGTTAGGAACTCTAAGGTGTAACGTAACCTAAGTGGCTCTAATGAACTTGTTTAAAGGAATAGACCGGAGAAAAACATAAGCACTTATATCACAAAACACTTGATAGGATTTACATAAATAACATTCGTTTGTCTCAAGACCCAACAGTAGCCCCGTAGCAGTGATCAGAAAATTCGATTTATGCACACAACATTTTCATACTAATTTTTGCATGTTTCTGACGTCATAAACATGAATTTTCACGCAAATTGCATACTTTACAGGTTTTTCACGCTCTCTCGTAGTGCTACATTAACATTCTGTTATAAATTGTCATTAGTTTTGAAGATCCCATTTCGTGTTTATTCATTAAAAAGTACATGTTGTTTTATGTGGTCTATGGTTTTAAGCAAATTTTTATTTTTCTACAATATTTAAGATTTTGAGCAGCTTTGCATGAAGCAGAATAAAGAAACAATGTCATTGTTTCGACTAAATTTCATAAATTTAGAAAGTGCATAAAATATATTGTAATATTTTATCAGTGTACCTTTAACACTGTTTATTAAATCTCTTGAAATAATAATCTACCTTTATGGAAATGCAATTTCTAAATTTTAAACAATAATAAATTAAATCTACATAATATATCAAGTTTAGAATTTAAAGCAATTTTAATACCTTCTTTCCGTTGTTGCTGCAATAGATTTATTATAATTTTATAATGTTTTAAATAATATACACTTTTGTTATTAATTAATTATAGTTAAGTAATAACCTTAAACTTAGGATGGCTGAAAATATAATTTTTAAAATTTATAAACTTTTTTTTTTTTTTGAAGAAAAGTGTTAGAATCTTTATTCAACTAGTTAGTAACCAATAGTCGTGTTATATATACACTATTTATACAATATTATATACTATATATACAATATACATACTTTTACGTGTTTCAAGCCAGAAAAATTTTAAGTTTTTTTTTATCATTATTATTTTTTTTTAATTGAAGGTAATAATGAACTCAAAAATTACAAATTTGCATATCTATCGATTTAGGACAATATACTTGTTTTGAATATTCAATAGTTTTAACCCCTTTATCATTTTGGTTCTCATCATTAATCCTTATTAAGTATTTATATTTTGTACGCACGGCGTATAGGACATAATGGCAAGTAGCACATCTCGGAGCGTTAGTTATGAAATTATTTTTAATTGACTCTTATATTCAAATTTTATTGATCATATTGATACTATAGCAGTCATATTATTTTATACATTAAACTTTGAACCTACCTACAATTAATGTACACTTAAATATATTTTATTTCACGAAAATTACTGCTAATATAACTTATATACGTGGGCAGATAAATTATAAAATTCTCATGTCACTGATTTGTGTTGACTTTTGACATTAAGGTGTCTAATAACATCTAATACATAATTATCTCGCGGAATTTCTCCAATAAAATTTCTTGGATATTAAAAATGACGACACCCTTATCGTTTATTCAATTGTGTTTATCTAAAAATGACGTCATTTTTGCATTGTTTTGATGCAGGGAGAGGTTTCTTAAACAATATATTTTATATACAAGATTTTGTTTTTAATAATTTACTTAATTTGTTACTGTCAATGAATTTTTATTTCTTTATGGTATTTTTTTTTATTAGATTACTATTAGGTATATAATTTGACAGATGGTGGGTAGATTGCAAAAAAAAAAAAAAAAAAAAAAAAAAAAAAAAAAAAAAAAAAAGTTATTAAAAAATAATAATATTTCCTTATACAGTTTGCGAATTATTAATCATATTCATAATATGTACAGACTTTAAAATTTAAATATTTCTATTATAATCTTACAACATGTGTATTGTACAGACACGTCACTAAAAAATGAAATTCTATTGGCATAAATATGGGAATAACATGTATTAAGATAGAGTTTTGCGTCAACTGAAATCTACATCTGATTGCATTGAATGGCCACAAGCCAATAGAAACTCCCTAGTACTTTCTAGTGCCACATGGATAAAACTAATAACGTTTTAATTATGCTAGCTCATTTTCAGCACAATTTATTCCAATACTGCATAATTTATGCTATAGTGCACAATTACTATGATACATGGCATAAATGTTATGATGGATAGCATAATTATTTATATTGTTCTCGTTTAGTATTATTTATGCTATAATGACATAAATGCAGCATAAATTACGTAATTAACTATTTCGGTGCTGAAAACAGTTTTCAGTATAGTTATACATTTTGTTATACATGTCATACATTGTTTTTCGATATAAACAATAGAAGATTTTTGTGCTAAAAACTAATATTAACTTATTAGATCACATTTAAAAATGCTCTGCTATAAAAATTATGATAAGTCTAATATTTGATTGATATTTCACTATACTTTTAATCTTCCAGCCACTCCTACTTTTTCAATTTTTAAATTAATATTCGTAACATAATAATGGTATAATTAAAACAAGCTCTGGCATGCAGTCATAGTTTGAAATATGCTGTTAGCAATCAATATGATTCGCAATCATATTTCTATACGTCACTCACAAGCACTGATGAATGTATTAATAAAGATCGCATGTCAAATTTGAAGTCTAATTTTCATTCATTTTCTCACTTCCTCTATAGAACTACAGTATAATATAATTTGAACTACGTGTTAATGAACTTTGATACTATGGAACTCTATTCATTACTTTATATCGTATATAATATATATATATATATATATATATATATATATATATATATATATATATATATATATATATATATATATATATATATATATATATATATATATAATTATTAAATATAGGTCGCTTTAAAAATAGTTTAGTAATTTATTTTTATATGCAAAAGTATTAAATGTAAATTTTTAATTAGGAAAAATTGACTGTTACAGAAGATCAATTAAAAAAAAAAGTAAATAATAATAATAATAAAAAAAAACACATAGAGAAGGAAAATTGGAGAATAGGTGATAGACTGAACGTAAGCTTTAAGCTGCGAGAGAGAATCTCATTTATATATAACCCAAGCTGAAATTAAATGCGTATCAAATGTAAACCAACCCCTATGCTCTAATTCTAATTAATATGAATAATTAATATATACTGCTAGTACGTACATATACTTGTTTTACATACGTTCTTAATTTTGGTCTGGGTTAGAAATTACATTCTCGCTCACATGTTGTCCCTGTCAGTTTAAAGCTCACTCAGTATCTTCAATGCCTGGACTGTTCTTTATACACTTTGTTTTCTATATATCTAATCTTTGTCAATGTTAATTATTGTCATAAAGTAAATTGCTTGAAAAGAAACTATGGATAAGTTTTTTCCTATTTTAGAAAATAAATGATCTTAAATATGAATATAAAGAAAAGACCCCAATCAAATAAATCAACAAATAAATTAATAATAAATATAATGAACGAATGGAAGAATGAACGAATGAACGAATGAACGAATGAACGAATGAACGAATGAACGAATGAACGAATGAACGAATGAACGAATGAACGAATGAACGAATGAACGAATGAACGAATGAACGAATGAACGAATGAACGAATGAACGAATGAACGAATGAACGAATGAACGAATGAACGAATGAACGAATGAAGGAATGAAGAAATGAATGAATGAATGAATGAATGAATGAATGAATGAATGAATGAATGAATGAATGAATGAATGAATGAATGAATGAATGAATGAATGAATGAATGAATGAATGAATGAATGAATGAATGAATGAATGAATGAATGAATGAATGAATGAATGAATGAATGAATGAACGAATGAACGAATGAACGAATGAACGAATGAACGAATGAACGAATGAACGAATGAACGAACGAACGAATGAACGAATGAACGAATGAACGAATGAACGAATGAATGAATGAATTAATTAATGAACTAATTCTCTCTACTTCATACATAATACTCACTTATACGAATGTTAAATCTTCAGTTTTGAGCATAAATTACAGTCCTTACTTTACTTACTTACTTACTTTACTAGAGAGCAGTATTTATGTTTTCCATCGGTCGAGTACGTAAATCTTAGGCAGTATGTAAATATACATCTCCCATTGTTTTCACTTTGCGAGCGAGCAGCAATGTGCATGCTGTGATTAATGAACACAAAATCTACCTTGTTTTCAAGTCAGCTATAGTGAGTGTATATTTCTCTGTCTAAAAGTAAAACATATGCGAAGTACTTTATATCTTTCAATTTTGTATACTTCAATGAGTACACCTCAATTGTTAAAATAATTGTGATGTACAACATTTTTCGTAATAACAACTGTAAGTTTTGGTTTAACTGAATTTTCACGTGGGAAGTTTTCTTACTGTATACTATTTCTTCCATTGGTAAAAGTGGTGTTTTTATTATAGACGTAGCGTTGATATATATACGTACATTACGTGAGAGAGAGAGAGAGAGAGTGAGAGAGAGAGAGAGAGAGAGAGAGAGAGAGAGAGAGAGAGAGAGAGAGAGAGAGAGAGAGAGAGAGAGAGAGAGAGTGAGAGAGAGAGAGAGAGTGAGAGAGAGAGAGAGAGAGAGAGAGAGAGAGAGAGAGAGAGAGAGAGAGAGAGAGAGACGTAAAAATATCTGCATTTGATAATATTAGCTTATAAAAATAGGGCACCTAATTATAACACTATCCAACCACATAATTTTTTTTTTTTTTTTTTTTTTTTTTTAAATCTATAAAATTCTTCCCAGAAACTTAAAATGTCTAACATTGCACAAAATTAGTTTAGAACTACTCTGAAATTTGTTGCAACGTGAAAAATTCATAATCGCCGCGCTAATTGTGAACATATAAATACAAAAATACAAGTTTTTGTTTTCTAGTCTTAGTTTTTTTTTGTATAGAGAAACGATACACAACTAATCCATGTTACTAAATTTAATTATTTTAGCAAGTTCTAAACTGTAAGCATGATTAAGTATAATCATGCTTAGTCAAGTATTATAAGAAACTTATATTTTGAATGTTCATAATTGAGTTACTTGAGCGATGATAACAAAAGTTGAAATTGGAAGTTTTAGCTAAAATGTTGTTATATTTTATTATAATCTTGTTCACTTCACAAAAGATGAAACATAATACTTTATTCACAACATATTTAACTATATAGCAAGCAGGCAGGCAGCAAACATACAATGAGAGAGACGAACTCGAAAAGTGTCAGATATAACGAGCTTGTTATGTTAATTTGAAATTCGATCTTACTTTTCTCTGTGTATGAATACCCAGACAACATACAAAGTCTTTTGCAATTTTTTTGTATTTTTCAATGCTCCAAATTACTTACTATAATATGTATGGTAACTTCTTATATTAAAGATGATTCGCTTTTGAATACATAAATTGGTATTGAAATTTGTGTTGCTTTTCATTTTTAACATAATGGGTTTTCAATAGTAAAATCAGGATGCCTGGATTGCAACATTTTTCATGTTTTGGTTACTTTTCATTTTTAACATAATTATGAGCTACTTTTTTAAATGGATAAATCAAATTGCTGGATTCCAAAATTGTTACTTTAGAATGCTGTTTGTTAACCCTGTTTTCTACTGCTAAAATGACGATCAACTATGGTTATTCAAATGTAATGCGCATTTTTTGTAGCAAGAAAGCAGGCACTTAGGCTTACCCAATCCACTCATCGTAACAAAATTAAATTTTTATTAACAAAAAAAGAAAAAAAAAAGAAAAAAAACATGGTACAAGTTGAAATTATGTTCAAGAATTTATATTTTTTGTGTGTAAATTGTATTTTAATGAAATTCAAAATCAAATATAATCAATTTGAAAACATTTGGACGTACACATAAGGAATGTAAAATGATGTACACACTGTCACATAAAATTTTACTCTATATTGTCTATTCAAAGAATACAATGTTCTATGACAGAGTGGAGTGTACGTATTTCAATGTTTCATTGCCTACATTATAACGTATTCGTACAATAATTCAAGTTTGCCTAAATATGCAAATATTTACTTTTCATTCAGTTTTGAAGCTAAATAATTTTAATAATTTCCATTTCAGTAGATATAAATTTAATTTGTTTCTCTTACGAGAATGATATGAAAATATTAAAGAAAATAAACACAAAGAAATTCAAATGTGAGGCTTCATAATATATTAAAATATGATATTATTGTATACTTAAAAGTGCTTTTTAAAAAAAGAACAAGTTTCTTTAAGCTTATCGCAAATTAATCATTTAAAAAAGGACCCCCCTTAGTTGCGGTGTTTGATGGATCAAATATACAGATCAGAGGTTTAATATACATCAACTGTCTTTAATAATTTTTTTTTTTTTTTAGGATTTGATTGATATCATTTCAATTTTAATATTTCTTGACGTACATAAATGTGTAGGTTTTTCTGATATTGCTTTCTGTTGTTATAAGCTTGCACAAAGAATACGTATTATAAAATAAAATACAATGCATAACAACATTCATTTCATTCACTGGCTGAATACTATGTTACAAGAATTAATTTAAAAGCTCTTTTTTACGATTTTTTCAGGTATTTTTTTTATGTATTATATACACAATTTAATATTTATTTATTTATTTTTTTTTTTTATTTTTTTTTTTTAGCTTTTTATGTAAGTTTACCGTGTAATTTTTTTATTTATTTTCACAAAATCGTTTTCTTAAGATTACAACACGAAAAAAAAATAATAATAACGACTAGACCATCGCAAACATCCAATATTACTATGAACTGCCTGGGTCAGTAACATTTCTTACTCTTATACAAAAAAATGTTAATTATTCCTCATTTAAACTGAAAATAAAAATAAAACAACAGCATATCAAAGATAAAATAATTTTTATAAATTATTACAATATTTAAATATTTCTACAAGGACCAAAGCATTTTATAACTTTTATGTTAATATGAACTGTTTAAGACAATAATAGTCTTGCTTCTTACAAATTTTATTATAGAAATATAATATATTAAACAGAGGAAGTATTTTTATGATTTTTATATTTAAAATATTATGATGTGATTTTATGGTAAAGAATGCTACCATTTATGATCTCCAAATAAAAATATTTTGAAATTGAATACGTATAGAAATTTACATCTATTTTTAGTATGAAAATACTCAAGTATAGTATGTAAAAATGAATGAGTATACACGGAAATAATAAATGTAGGTAATAATTTATGCTAGCTCAATACAGCAACATTTATGCATAGCAACGTAATGTATACTGTGTATACATATATACAAGCAAGCAGGCAGTGTATAGGGTGTATGCTATCATGTTAAAGTCGACGCCATGTTGGATAACTCCATAACATGGGTGGCATAGGACAAAAAATCTTTTTGACAGTTTAAAAACACTATGCAATATTTTTGAGAGCATTCATGTTGTAAATATGTTGAATTAGTATCTCAAGTATGTGAGAAAAATAACAATAACAAAAAGATTAACCGATTTCTCAAAGAAAATTAGCTTAAATGAAGTTTGTCCTATGCTGAGCAATGTTATGCACTACTCCAGCATGGCCTCCAAGCGTAATAAATATGACGTCATCCACATACACCCTATATTGTGTAGTGATAATACTATGATATACTTAAGATGGTCAGCATAATTACTTGTATTTTTACAAAATAGCAACATTTGTGCTCTACAATATAGCAATAATTCAATACAGCATATAAATTCCGTAATTTATTTTTAACGTGTAGAATTAGTATAGTATGTAATTTTAATTACAAACCTCAATATTTCGTCAATATCCAAGATAAACAAACAAGAAATAATTGAAATTTCACTGTGACAATAATTTAATAATAATTTTATATTTGCGTGTAAAAAAAATAGAAACTCGTTACTTACAGTATATATAACTCAATTAAAATAGTTTTATCTTTTCTCTATGACCAAATAAAGAACAATTCAACAATTAATTTACTTTATTATTTATTACGTATGTCTTTTTTTTTTTTTTGTCCCGTCTTTATTATAAGAATGAGCAATAATTCAGTGTGTCGCTCGCTGCTATAACTAACGAAGTCCTCAAACATATTTATACAGTGTGGGTAGATAGATATATATACACAGCGTCCAAGTGATCAATGCGACAATTTGCTTTTGTTTCATATATGAACAATTAGATTTATGACTCTCCTAGGAATCACTTTATTATATAGATACACCGAGAAATCAGATTCATTTGCATTTTGTCATTTATATATTTCTCATATCTAGTTATAAGAAAAGCTAATTTTAAAATGATTGATACTGGTTTATTAAAGTATTATTGATATTCCTTTTCTCTGAATTGTTTACAATATATAATAATGCAGGGTTTATATGTAGTATATAATATGTAGGTATAATAATGTATTAACAAATACATTCACAGTTTGTTCGTAAAACTTGCTTTTTGTGCTCCGAAACATTAACATTAAAGAAGTTTTTTTTTTTTTAATAATGATGCTTTTAAACCCTGTTTTTCGTGCTCCAAACCACACAAAAAAAATGACGATCACCCAATGCTTTTTAAATGGAATTGCGCATTTTTTGGAGCAAGGGAAGAGGGTTTACGAACATCATTAATAGGATATATTTTGGCACATTTTTGGCGCATATTTTTGAAGCAACTTAACAGATCTAGAAAGTATCTATTAAAATGACTAAGAAAAAATAATGAAAATATTAGTTAAAAAAAAACTCAAGCGTGGTAGTAGAAATAAGATACTGTCTGAGGAACAAATTTCTATCAGTGTAATAGAAAAAAAAATTAAAAAATAAAGAGAGTAATTTCAGTAAAAATGTTAATTATAATTTATAATAAAATACTGTTTAAGACATATTCTATAACAAATTTTATTAAAATATATATTATAAATAATAAGAAATAAAATTTTATATTTATATATCTTAATAAAATCTTAATAATTTATATTAAAATTATTTAAATATTAAAATTTTAGATAGAAGAAAAATTTAAATTTAGTATTTATGATAATTTTTTACCAATAATATATATATACTTTTTGTGAGTCTTCCTTTACTCAAATTTCAGTGTTGGATATATAAAAAAAAGTTGATACTCATGGTGTGGGAGGTTATCTGATCGTGTGAAAATTATTAATATTCGGCCATCATGCAAGATGTACATTATTTTACATGATTTATTACAAATTTTAATTTATTCCATTATATTTTCATATACTAAAATAAAAAGAAATATTTTAAATTTTATAAAATAAATTAATGAATTACAATTTTTTTTTTTGTTTATATTCAATTTTCATTTTGGAACTTATTTAAATGATTGTTTGAAAGATATTCTTTGGCCATGACTGAAAAAAAAATGTCATCTACAATTTCAGCTTTTTAATGCTTTGAATCGATTGAGCCAGATTGCTTTTGGTTTCATTGTAAATCATTTAATTACAGAGGAACAATATACTGCCAATGTTCTTTAGGGGTTGACATGTTTTAACATGCAGCCATGCTTGCAAAACAAAGAGAGGCAACACATCTTCCTCTATTTTGCAAATTTTGCATTTCACAATAAAATTTAATCATGACACGTTTTCAACTTTTAATCATAATAACACAATAGTATACTGCAAGAATAATTTTAATTTTAATATTTTTCTAAAAATTATAATAACTACCTTTTTATCTAATATTTAATTCTGAATTGATAGCTATTGACACCGCGCAAAACTATACTTTTTGAATGTGACAGTTATCAAAGGTTAAATTATTTTTAAAAACCAAGCAAAAAGGGTACTACCTGCTTTGAGTGAGTTAGTACACACCTAATTATGCATTATATTTCGTCAAACCTCCTCTACTTATTTCCTTTTTCAGGGTATTGTTAATCAAAATAAAATATATTTTAGTTCGTTGGTCCGACTATAACAAAATTGTGTTATAGTACTTTGAAATTTATTCAAAATCTCAACGATTGTGAGAAAATGTGTGTACATGAAAATCGTTTTTGTATTTATTATCAAATCTAACTATTTACAGAGAGAGAGAGAGAGAGAGAGAGAGAGAGAGATTATTTAATTCATATTATAAAAAACTATGCCTTACTTCAATTGTTTTGTTAAATTATAAATAAAAAACTATTTTACAAACCTACACCCATGCAATGTGAAAAAAAAACAATTTTAAAACAATATTTCATGCCTTGAAGCAAAATTAAAATGATTGTTTGAAAATGTTTAAAAAAAAAAAGAAAAAAAAGAAGAAAAATACTTCATTTTGAACTAAATAAATATCAATTCTATAAACATACGCCCAATAAGTTCAGTCTTTTTACAATAATTTTCAACTTAATCATACATTTAACAGTAATTTTCAATTGCAATATTGTTCGAAATTACAGGGTTTAAGTTGTTTTTAAAGGTTAAGTACTTTTTTATACATCGTATTGGATTTCCTTATAGCACATTATTATAGCATTTTAAATTACATTACCTTTTACGTTTTATTTTTATTTTTATTATTATTATTATTATTTTTTTTTTTTTTTGCATTACAGATAAAATTTATGAAGATAATTCCTATACATGAATGTAAAACATGTGTTCACATATTTATACTCACTTTAATTTTTTTTTTTTCCTTGACTTAATCATGGACAAAAATAAATGCACAATAGTTATGCAGGCAGGATTTTGTATGTAAAATAACATGCGACACTGTATACTAAATATTCTATACAGATGTTATGACATTCTAAAATCACAAAATGAATGCTACATGACATAAATGCATTATAAATAACATTATATCTCTGTTAATCCCATTAAAATGAGAACAAGATTTTGCTTTGGTAGGTTCTGAAAGTGGGAATCTTTTGGTGTATGATTGTGTTTTTTTTTTAGTTTGTTTAAAATTTTGAAAATCACAATATATGTGATCTAGTACTCGGATTGTGTAATATTTGAAATGTGTAAGTCTGATTATCATTTCTCATTTGTTAGCCAAGAACCTGCTAATGTATAACTGTTTTATATAAGATTGTCAGAGATATAGAAATGAATAAACATATTTTGATTTTGATTTGGATTTTGACGACACAGTTGGTAACTTTTGCATCAGCTTGCACGCAAAAGATTATACCAACCTATAGTCTGTTCACAATGACGCGTCTATTCTCGTAACTTTCACGTAAGATTTCAAATAACATTGATTATCGTATCTTCAGGTAAGATTTATGTGAATTTCAAATAACATTCAAAATATATTTATTCATTTCTTTCATCCTACAATCACAATCACAATATACAAAGAGCATATCTGCTTAGGTTATTGTAAATAAGAAATTTACAATTAGAAATGATAGTCAAATACAAAACATAATTATATACACACAAGGAGGAAATATTTACAACAAATATATTATAAACTTGGTAACTGAACGTAAAAACAAAAATAAATTAGATTGTGCAATAATAAATAATAACAATAATAACAATAAATAACAATAAATTATTATTGTTATAATAATTGGTCCTTTAAATATTCATCAATTGAAAAAAATTGCTTGTTTAATAGAAATGTTTTTAATGTCCTTTTAAATAGGATAGGATCTTCAATCTGTCTTATATGTGAAGGCAGATTATTATAAATCTGCAAACAACCACAGAAAGGACCTCTATTATAAATTTCTGTTCTTTTGTACATACTAGAGATTTTTGATTTAGCAAATGAATTGCCAATAACATTCAAAATTCAAAATTTTTTTATTCATTTCTTTCATCCAACATACATAATACAATCCAATGCATTAGTCTAGGTTATTGCCATAAATGACAATATAGAAATGATTATCAAACTATTTACAACATACAAATATAACAACAACAACAAAAACGACACTTATGTATAAAATTACAATTTGTATTTGTATTGTCAATTGAGTAATACTGCTTATTTCATACGATTAACTGATTGTCTTATGACCACGTAAGATTTATGTGAAGTTACGCGTAACTGTGAACATCCTATTATAGTTTGCGTTCTAACTGTGGACGTAGAGCTTTATTGAAAAACTATTGAATGCTAGATTAGGAGTCTTTTATCATCTTCCTGCGTGTATCTGATATGTTATATACGTCACCACCAACAAGGACAAAAATAAGAACTTAATAATTATGCTACCTTACTTTCAGCACAATTTGTTCATTACAGCATAATCTATTGCTATACTGCATAATAACTATTTTTAATACCATATAAATATTATATTCTACAGCATAATAATTTATGTTGTTCTAATTTAGCATTATTTATGCGATAATAACATAAATACAGCATAAATTACATAATTTTTTTTTCCGTGAATAACAAGAATTATTATTACAATGTATTTGATTTTGTCGAATTGAATACAATGGCTCTGAGTATACATAAACTCGACTCAAAAAACCTCAGTCGATTTAAATCGGGCATGCCTAAAGTATCTTTCATCGTCACATTTGAGGAGAAGGGGGGCGGCTGGGCGATACCGTAAAAGGTCGAATGGCAGGTAACTCAGCTTTTTTGAGTCGAGTATATAATATGCAGTCTGTTTACGTTTAAAGTGCATTTTATTTGGTGTCCTTTAATATCTGAAATATAACATGAAATTACATGTAAATACATGACATCAATTATTCAAATTTTCAGCGAAAAACAGTAAAAAAAAAAAAAAAAAAAAAAAAATTGTTATACAGCTGTTATAGAAAAATTTAAAGTATTATTTTTCTATAGATTTAATTTAAAAATATACAATAAAATTTTTATCAAAAATTATTAAAATTTAACATTCATAAAAAAATGCCTTAAGTAATTTAATGATATTGCATTTTTTTTTACCTGTATATGTCTAATTAATAATTTATAAACTTTTACTATTCATAATATTTGCGGCATCCTTTTATATCCATGTTAATCAATTATAGAATCATTAATAAAAAGGTACTTAATTTTTTAACATATTCATTCAGTGTTTCATGCTAGAAATATGAGAAATATATTTTCATATTTTATACCAAGAGAGAAATCACCATAAAAGGAATTTTTTTTTAAAAAAATGCTTACAAATATGTACACAAACTTAGTAAAAATTATTATTCTATTTTTACTTCAAAAACTTTGGTTGTATATCAAAAGTCTAGACAATTTATCTTTCATGTTTTAAGTTTTTTTTTTATTTTTTATTTTTTTAATAAAAATTTGTATATTATGGCTTTTAAAATTTAAACTCAAAATAAATAAAACTAACTCCTCCGTAATTAAGAAGATTACCACAGAATATACGGTAATTCAGGCAAATGTAACAAACGTGAAACTAAAATTCACATGCCTGTAAATAATAATATTATAATATTTAATTCTTAAAGGTCTTAAAATAAATTGAAAATTATATTTAAAACTGTAATTACTGATGGTATGCTGATCAGATCACTCTAGTATAACTACCATACTTTAATATAAATAACTGATATAATTATTCAGATATATGTTAAATATACATTATGTATACATTAACTTATATTACATTTATTAGTGTAATATATGCATGTTATGTTACATCACAAAATATTCATAACCACATTGCATTATCAGTAATAAATATTTCCAAGTTTCAATGAGTGCATCAAAATATCCAATTTCCTCAATTTTAGAGCTTACGTCAAAATAAAATCATAAAATTTACTAAAAAAAAATAAAAAAATAAATTACGTAATCTATGCTGTCTATTTATGTCATTATATTACATTATGTTACTAAGTTAGAACATAAATACTTATGCTATGCAGTTATATTATTTAACATGGGTATTGTATTCAATGTACAGCATAAATTATGTTTTTGAACAAATCATCGGCTTTCAGTTTAAGTGTCGTGTATAAAAATATTGCTAATAATAATGAAAAAATGATACAATTTACAACCTTATAGGAGAAGTTCATGGGCTTTTTAATGGCTTTTTCAATGTTAAATAATGAGATGAAGTGTCCATTGATTCACATGTGATGCCCGAAATGCCTTCAGTAGCCCCATGGTAGCCCCTCAAACTTGCACTCATCCTGCAAGATATGCAGCCCGCTGCAACTTTTTCTATAGGGTGTATGCGCATGACGTCATATTTATTGCGCTTGGAGGCCATACTGGAGTAGTGAATAACATTGCTCAGCATAGGACAAACTTCATTTAAGCCAATTTTCTTTGGAAAATTGGTTAATTTTTTGCTCATTGTTATTTTTCTCACATACTTCAGATACTAATTTAACATATTTACAGCATCAATGCTCTCAAAAATATTGCATAGTGTTTTTAAACTGGCAAAATGATTTTGTGTCCTATGCTACCCATGTTATTGAGTTATCCAACATGGCGTCGACTTTAACATGAATGCATAGACCCTATAGTAAAACCGTGACGAATTACGAAGCAGGTTGCATATCTCGCAGGATGATCACGAGCTTGGCGGAGCTACGGAAGGTCTTTAGATCATCAAATGTAAGTTTATGAACAGTTCTTCTCATTATTTAAAATTGAAGAAGCCATCTTGTAAGCCCTGAACTTACTCGTTATGGCCTCTTTACATTATAGAGTTAAGTTTTTTTTCCCGACACTTCAACTCTAAGACGACGAAATGGTGTTGCAATTAAAATGAATCTAGCAAAATTATATTACGTTTTACATGCATACTTATTTTTCTCTGTGAATGAATATGTTCATAAAGAAAAATTATTGATTCATATTAATGATGGAATTTTGTACAATTTAAAACATTTTAACATATGTGATTTGATCCCTTTTTTTTTTTTTTTTTTTTTTTTTTACAAAAATAGTTTTGTTTAACTTTGTGTTGTTGTTATGGGTTTGATACTAATAAATATTGCCCATAAGTTATTCAATGTAAAATAAATAAATATATTTTAAAATCTAGTTACTTATTTAAATTTTGATAAATTATCAATATATTTAAATGTACTTTTTAATCGCAACTTTATCGAGGGATAAATAATAACAATAATCGTATTTCTCTGCATTCTTTACTTTTGAGTCGAGATGTACACGTACAAATAATAATAATATTTATTCTCAATGTGTGAAGGTGAGCAACTCTTTGTGGCGGAAATTTACATTTTTCATGGTTAAAGAATCAATTTGCTGTTTATTGAATTTAATATAAAAATATGAAATGAAATTATTAGCAATCATGCATCTCACATTTTCTTTGCATATTTGTACCATATTATGTGTGTGTGTATATATATATATATATATATATATATATATATATATATATATATATATATATATATATATATATATATATATATATATATATATATATATAAACACACACACACTACACACATCCTTTTTTATATTTACTAATTTATATTTAATGATTAAAAATTATAATGAAATGCTAATATTCTAAAGATCAATATCATTAAATTAAAATAAATTAAAAATAAATATGTTAATTATTAATATTTATCTTTTTTTATTTTATTATTTTACATTAATAAAAATAAAACAGTTTTCATACTGGGAATATAGTATTGGTATTTCTAAAAATATATTTTTGCATAAATGATTTGCTATATATTTTTATGAATATTTTATACGGTAGAAAATGTTTTTTACAACTAAATAAAATAATTCAACGTATTTTTTATTATATATGTATTACATGCGTTTCATTGGATATAGTATAGTGATTTTTACTTTTAAATTCATTTTAATTCAAAATTCCCATTCAACAATCTATAATTTTCTTACGTTTTATAAAATTATTTTTTGTAATACTTTCTTAAAGAAGGTATTTTTTTTTGAGGGGGATGGGTGGGTAACCGTTTGGATTGATTAATTTCCATGATGATTCTTACCACTAAACAATATTGATCGGCATTCCTAATTATAATTTAAAAGTGTATAGACCCCTTGCACATCCTTGCGCTTTGTCGCCATATTTGTGGTGCCTAATGCATTGTCCAGCATAGGGAAAACATCATTTTTCTAATTTTTCACATAATTAATACTAATTAATATAATAATACCATTTTTACTAATTTTTCAAGTGAATGAAATTTTCTTATATTTTTCGAGCTTATTAGGAGCTATAGAAATAAGACTTTAATTGGGGTTTGAAGCTTCTTTTGCTATTATAAAAAAAAAAAAAAAAAAAAAAAAATCTCTGCTGGCATATGTATTCCTGACCAACAAAATGGCAGCTCTTAATATGAGTGCAACCGATCTATAGTATGAATTTCTATAACTATTTCACCGAACTATATATATCTAAAGGAATAATCTTTTTTTTTTTTTTTTTTTTTTTTTACTCACTTAAAAGAATGGTTCCGCAATTTTAAAGTATAGAACATAAGGGCTCCTTTTTTTTTTTTTTTTTTTTTTTTTTTTTTGTTCGTGCACTTCTGATGGTTATGTCGAGGCCCGCGGGGTTATATACTCTAGACGTTAACACCAGTAAAATGTATTTCTAATAGTTTCAATGAAAAATAATAATAATAAAGCTATTTATACAGTATTTATACGTAGTAAATAATGCATTTAAAATTTTAATGGACCACTTGCAATGAACGAACTATTTAAAATAAATTTGAATATTCTTAAAAATGCATTTCTTGTTGAAAAATCATTTTCACTTCTACACGTTGCAACAATTAAAAACATGTCATTGCAAGTGGTCAATTTAAAATTGAATCATTTCTCTTGGAATTATACAACTATATAATTAGCAAGAATAACTATTTCATAATAAATAATATTAAAGATTATACAATGATAGCTACATTTAATTTAACTGGAAATGAAAAAATTAATCATAATTATAATTTTATTATGTAAACGTACAAAATGATTAGAACTTATATGCATAATAATATGCTGGATATAGAATTACAGCATTTCAGTACCTTTTCATGTTTCAGTTTTAAATCGATATGAAATATGAAATTTGCATATTTAGTATTCGACTTGAGAAATGTGATAAAATATTATAGTATAGATTTCAGCAAATACATAATATGAGAATAGAATAGTGTTATAATACACTATACACTCTGTTCTGACTAGAACCATATTCTCTCTCTCTCTCTCTCTCTCTCTCTCTCTCTCTCTCTCTCTCTCTCTCTCTCTCTCTCTCTCTCTCTCTCTCTCTCTCTCTCTCTCTCTCTCTCTCTCTCTCTCTCTCTCTCTCTCTCTCTCTCTCTCCTGTGCATACTAATGACTCCCGCTCCAACACACGTACATAATTGAGCAGGCAATGAAAGCGAAAGGTAGACATAAGCTCAACAACAAGCAACTCTGCTGCTTCCTTTCGCTGTCTCCAATACGAAAAGTTCAAGGTCATCTCATGCAAAGGTCACACACATAGACGATAGAGAAGATACACAACTAAGTCGTCTTTGCTAAAAATCAATTTTAACTGGAAAGATATCATCTCAAGGATTTTTCAATCTATGTCTTAATCACTAATTAAATAATTAAAGAAAAAAATCTCTAGACGTGAAGTAATTAATTAAATATTTAGTCACTTTGATTGAGAAACAACGATGAACATTCAATATAGCGTACGGTTTGTAACTCAAGTTGCCTAAATTCAGGGGATTTTTATTGTGGTTATAATATTTTTAAGTTTTTATTATTATTATTATTCATTTCTTCATTTTTTTTTTTTTGCTGCCATATTGTGTTATTGTGCTACACCAATCCCATAGTCCCAGTCAAGACATTGTCTTATCGACAGCTAATCATAATCATATTGTCCAATCAATGGAAATAGCACACATAACGG
This sequence comes from Ecdyonurus torrentis, assembly GCA_949318235.1. Lineage (NCBI taxonomy): Eukaryota > Metazoa > Arthropoda > Insecta > Ephemeroptera > Heptageniidae > Ecdyonurus > Ecdyonurus torrentis. Next base: position 6,972,530 of record OX439129.1, read on the forward strand.
CCTAACAAGTAAGTATGAAAAGTAAGCATTTTTATAAAATTACTTTTTTATTGTGTTTACATAACAATCATTTCTAATTGTTTTGTAATTATAGAATCAATATTCAAGCTAATTCATAATTGCATTTGTATTATGATGATTGTAGGATAAAAGAAATGAACAAAGGAACTTTAAGTAGAATAAACGTGCATCTACGTTTATTTTATTTTTTATACAAAAATCTCTTAAAATGAATTTCCAAGAATCATATTACTTAAGAAAATGATTTATTATTACATTATTTTGTAAAACAAACACTTAACACATTCATAAAATAAAAATACTTCCTGTCCGGGGGGTATATGGAGAAATAGTAAAATATGATGATATATAAATAATGTATACATGTGATTTGAGAGTGGTAAAATTTGCAAGTATTTGTTTTTGTTAGAGCTGTCAGAGAGGTGTTTTCATCTTTCTTTATACCTGGCAAAGAAAAACCTCCAACATCTGTTTCTTTACTCGACTTAATTACTACCTGAGAACACACATAATTACACATTTGTTTTGCAATGGAAGATATATTTAGCACTACGTTTATTTTTATACAAACAAAAAATATAAAATTATTATAAACACACATTGAAATACGATGGCATTGAAAATTTACTCAAACTATTTCACCTGCCTTAGAATGATCATTTTTAAGCAAACACAAATATTTTGCAATCTATATATACACGTAAAAAATAAATAATACGTAATAATTAAGTTAGATAAATTTGACTGAATGCAATTTACACAATAAAAACTATTCAATATTTTGCTATAGAATTTTGATTAAGAAATAAAATACAAAAAGAATAAATATGTACAATTATTGGTTTATAGAAAATGCTGATAATGAAGTAATATTATGATTTGACAGTAAGTTAATATGGTGAGTGTTTTTTTTTTTTTTTTTTTTTTTTTTTTTCACGGGGATGTTTAAGAAACATAAATTATAAAGCAACCTAAATTAACCATTTTTGCGGGCTACTGAGAAAAAAAAATTATGAACATCAAATTATTAACTAAAATCGCAACATGATTAATTGCATATTTGTTCCCTCTTTTAACTATAATGGTCACGGTTTCTTAAAAAATATTTTTGGCAGTTGCTACCATTGATTTTGAAATTTATATTAAAGATTGAAGGTAAAAAATAATAATAATAAATAATTGATTTTTTTAAGTAACCTTTAAGTTTAAGTAATCTTTTAAGTAATAGTTTATTTCATAAATATGTATACACAAAGCACAAAGCTAAATCAATTTATATAACCATATGAATAATCTAATCCATTTTTCCAGTTTCAAGTGATAACCTTTTAATTTAAAATAAACATTTATATACTTATTTAAAAATACTAGAAAAAAAATACACTTTGTCCTTACTATAGTAAAAAATATTATAAAATTGTTGTCATAGTAGTAAAGTGTTCACTATTATATTAAAATGTTATTTTCTTCACTATAATACAAAGTGAAATATGTTTATATATAAGTTTGAACTCACATTTACATACTCACATGTATATAGACGGGTAAAAAGTTATAGATTGTTATGTAAGTGTGAGAAACAACGCAAATTGAGGTGAGAGGTATAGGTACTCGCGGCGGTGAATGCGATGTGTGTTAGTTTGCTATAAATAACACTAAAATGATTGATCGACAGTAAAAAAAAAAAAAAAAACATCTATAACCTTTAGTGTTGTGCGACTAAAGTGCTAAAATACCAAAGAAAATATTTATTCTTTTCTTTATATTATTCAAAGTATGAATATAGAATCAAAATTATAAATGTACATTATATTATATATTATTTTTTTGTACGTAAAATCATTAATTAATAAGAATTTCTTTTAATTACAAATATCAGTTTTGGGGTGTTTAAATGCAAATTTCGAACCTTTTTTGAACAAACAGTTCGTGTGCGTGTTCGTTTGGATTTTGAGGTTTTCGAGTTCATGTGTGACGAACACTGCTGAGTGTTTGAAATTTCGAACACTACATTAAACACTATTGAAATTAAATTTTTAGTGTTAAAAGTTAAATTGTTTAATATTTAAACATCAAAAATTTGTGTATATGTAAGAGTTTGGTCGCCCATAGTAAAATTTGTGTGCCCTCATACCTACAATGTTTGGACAAAATTTCCAAAAATAATATGAGCACGTCAGTTACAAAATGTTTAAATGTAAACAAAGCCTGTGACTTTATCATGAAAATGAGATATTAGTAATTTAAAGTTTAGTTTATCCAATTTTGATTTATTTCTCCATATAGGTTTCTCTAGGCTGTAATGGTGAATGCCGGGCTGTATACTTAGGCCATGGCCTCTGCCCGATTGTGCTTTCCCATTGATTGGAAAGTCCTTACCTGTCAATAAGACAATGTATTGACTGGGACTGGGATTGGCACGATAACACAATATGGCAATCAATATAATATATACAGTATACAGTATATATATATATATATATTATATATATATATATATATATATATATATATATATATATATATATATATATATATATATATTAATGTTATTGATTTCTAACTTATACTTTTAGTTACAGCGGAGAATATTGATTTTTTTTTCATTGGTAGATTTGCCAATCACCTATTGTATTATTTTTTAAAGCGTATTTTTAAATAAAATTTATATAAGAGTTTATCTGAATAACATAAAAGATGAAGAAGGCGATAAAGCTTAAGTTATTTACATTTTGATATAAAAATGATCTGATTCATGTTCCAAATAAAATTTCTCAACATTAAAATAGAAATACTATATCATTTTTTTATTTTATTCTATTTTTTTTTAACAATACTATTTCTCTATGCGATACCAATAAAAATAGAAAAAATATATTACCCTTTGTTAACAGAATGCAGAAAGAGAAAAACATATATTTCAACAGATTTGTATCTTTCCCATGGATCAAAAGAAAAAGTACTTTATACAAAGTCAGTATGTATGTAATTTTCCACTCTACAAATTGCTATTGAAAGTATACAGCACATTTTGAATACAAGATAAAAAAAAAAACTAAATAAATAAATTTATATCATTGAGGGAGCAATAACTCTCATACATTTTGCGAGAAATCTAACACTTGACAATAAAAACACATATTTCAAACTACAATGTTTTAAATTATAACTTTCATACGTACAATCAAATATATATAGTGAAATATAGTTTATAAATTTCTAACAATTGCAATTTTTATTTATATATAGCTGAAAGCTAAATGTCTTCAATTTTATAAAATTTATTTTTCTTTTTAACAGGAAATGCCGACTTTATACAAATGTATTCACTTTTGCTGATGCTGAGAGAGAGAGAGAGAGAGAGAGAGAGAGATTAAAATGTTTTTTAATATGTTTACTCATTATTAATCAAAATCCTCATTTTTTTTGTTAGTTCGTAGTTAATTATTATTATTATTATTTATGAATTATGTTTCACAACACAGTCATTCCAAATGTTCAGCAAAATACTGTACTATGTTGATCGGCGTTTTTAAGCTGAACTTTAATTCAGCTTTTTTTAATAATGCTAATTTTTCTACTGTATATCGTTGATATCCTAATATTACATATGCAAAGGAAGTTTTACTGATTCGTCAAATTTACAATAACTGATACTTATTTCTTTTAAAGAACAATTTATGAAATTATTCTAGGAAATTTGAAATAAAAATAGCAGAATGCAAAAGAATATGCAAAAAAAAAAAAAAAAAAAAAAAAAACTAATACACTAAAAAAAAATGCTGAAGATATTTTAAAAAATTGGGTAAACTACGCGGTACTTTTTACCACTTACAAGAAGTAAACGAGTCCTGCAAAATAGCTCTGCTATACAACAAAGTAATTCATTAAAATCAAAAGCCTAATAACATGTAATTTTGCTGTATAGCGTGGAATAATTATGTATATAATTATGATACCATATTTTATCATTCAAAATCATAGCGCATATTTTTCTCATAAAAATAATTTTATATATTTAGCGCGAAGTTTGAATATATTATCACCATCGTGTGTACATTTTTTTTCTGTTGTGTTACAAAAATGATTATGTCTCTTCCAAGATTATCTTCACAAAATACAATTCAGATATTCACACCAACATAGAGGTATAAAATGATCACCATAAAAAAAAAATCAGTAAGTCACTTTACTTGTTTTCCTGGCATAAGACGAATGTACATTTCATTTCATTGTAATGAGTGGTGTTCACAGCGGCGCTCATCGTGATAAATAACCTAGGTCTGTTGTGATCCATCACTGCTATAGTAGTGTAATGTGTGTGTGGAGTCCCACACCTTTCTACCGAGTACGAGAGAGAGAGAGAGAGAGAGAGAGAGAGAGAGAGAGAGAGAGAGAGAGAGAGAGAGAGAGACTAGTCTAATGTTTGTAGATTATACTCTGACAACGGGAAATTATAATGCAAACTCAAAATACACTTCTCTCTTCTCTACGGGCTAGATTAATATTATAATGTATGAAATTAAATTTTAATTATATAAAAATAAAAATTGTGCTTACATAATTAATAACAATAAATTATAGTATTTAACATGCAAATAATTTATATTTTGCTTTATACTTAAATATAATATGCTATTTATGAGTTAACATTTTTTATGTTTTTTTTTTTTAGAGAAGTCAAGTTGATTTTATTAAACTTGAAGATTTGAGTGAATTATTATTTGCACTCTGTAGTTAATTTTATTGCAAATTTAAATAGTTTCAAGTAAAAATTGCTTCCAAAAAAATTTATAGCACAGTGGAAAATATTGCATCATTTGAACAGGCCTAAATGATTTCCTCGTCCTTCCTTAAAGGCGTAGAACACTTTGAACAAAAAAAAAGTTGTTTAACATCCTAACAAACCTGAAAATCAACGTTGATTTGGTCGGAGTCATTGATTTCTATTGTATTTTCCATTCATAAAATAGCGCGAGCGGGTAATGACGTCATAGCTCGCTTGTTTCACGCGCGCAGTTTACTCTCTAAAATCAGTCTCAGTTTTTTTTTTTATGACACACGGAAAGAATAAATTATACATAATCTATTCAGCATTTATGTCATTAGAGCATAAATGTTGCTAAAGTAGGACAGCATAAATAATTGTGCTACACAATATGATACTTCTGCGATGTAATAGTTACATAGCATAAATTATATTGCACTGAAAAAATAAGCTGCAGCATAAATAAACTGTAATTTTAAGTTAACAATAAAATATAATTCAATTTGAATTCTGAATTTCAGGTGTTTTTTTATTGATATATCTTTTAATTTAGATATTTTTTTAGTATATATAAATTCCAAAACAAATTAAATAATAAAAATTATCGATGTTTATAGAGACTATCTCAATTTCTCACCTCTCAGTTTCGTGTCAATAAAGTAAATACCAATGCGATGAGTTTCACCTCATAATTTATTACTTCTTCTTTACCATATACAGCTGTATAATAATAAAATAAGCTTCAAGAATAATAATTTCATACCGAAGAAATAAAAAATTCTTTGCAGTATTCGTACAAAGAATCTCTTCATTACATTCCAAGCTGGTAATAATAAGAAGAAAAAAAGTATATAAAATATAAAATAGCCACATGAAACGTTCCTTTGAATTAATATGCACAATTTTTTTTTTACATAGCAAATACTTTCTAAATATAGCTTTATTTATTTTTTTATAATTCTGTACGAATGTATAATTATACAAATGCCATTGCTATGTAATGAATATTAATTTTAGTGACTATTATGACTATATAAATACGTTAAAAAAATATATAAAAATAAAAAAAAATATATGAAGTTGAATTCAATGTTATACTTTATAAATTTCTAATTCTTAAACACAATTTAGATACAATTCAGACCCAATTATATAGGGTGTATCTGCATGACGTCATATTTAGTGCGCTTGGACGCTGTACTGGAGTAATGAATAACATTGCTCATGGTAGCATAGGATAAACCTCGTTTTTGGCTATTTTCTTTGGAAAATCGGTTAATTTTTAGTTATTATCTTATTATTATTTTTCTAGCATACTTGAGATATTTATTCAACTTTTTAACTGCATCATAGCTCTAAAAAATATTGCTTAATATTTTTAAACTGACAAAATGAGTCATTTACTTATTCGGCCCATGTTATTTAGTGATCCAATATGACGTCGACTTTAACATGAATGAATAGATTTGTTAATACAAACTTTAAAAAATTATGATCTCCTCAACCAATAAAGCTAGAGGCTTGAAACTTTGAACACCCAGGGTAAAGGATTGGACTCAATGGTGGCATTAATGATGCTCTCTACTTAATATTTCTTAAAGTTCCAACAATTGGTACTCGGATTTTTTCATTTAAATAGTACGTAAAAAGTCATTAACATGCAAACAATAGGCATCACTCAAAAAAGAGTTCATCATTACTTCAGTTAAAAATCCTACTTTATTTGAGATATTAATTTTAAGTTATTATGAGCAGCTAAAATAATGTATTTTAGCAAATTATTAACAATAGCTAATTTAACTTAAAATAGCCCCCCCCCCCCCCAAAAAAAATGAAAACAAATTAAAATAGATATACAGTATACTCTTAATAATTTGCTGCATTATTTTAGCTGCTCATAATAACTCAAAAGTGTTTATCTCAAATAAGTTAGGATTTGTAACTGAATTAATGCACTCTTTTTTTCTGGTGATGTATGTATACACTCTGGCCAAAACAAGGTCGTTCCCGCCAAAAGCTGTATCCGCGGTGCTAAACCAATCAGAGAGCGTGTTATAAACCTACTAGCTAATCACAGTGGACTTTACATTGTGAATTACACTGCATCCGCTCGAACTAGTATTGGGAGAAATGTATTAATAAATCTGTATTTTAATTTCCCCGTTACATGATGATTTAAGTTTGGTAAATAAATATTTTCATAATCATCCAATTCTTTGAAGTTTCTTAAAATTTAGAATGCATTTGAGAATATTTTATTTCAATATCTTAAAAAAGTACAAAAAAAAAACTCTTTTTGTTGAAGATATTTAAAGAGTAAGACAAGAGACTTAAAATGTTCTTTTCTTTACCTTGAGCGTGAATTACTGACGTATACATACAGTGACTGTGTAAGAACAATAACAGATTGCCCACGGCTACACTACCAGATGAATAAAATACTGCATGCTTTCTTTAAACACTTTCAGTCTCATTTATTTTCATCTCCTACTAAATTACTTGCAAAAATCTGTTTTATCTTCTCTTCTCTTTATTATTATTTTTTTTATTACAAATTCTTTATACTTCAATTAGAAACAATTAACGACTTTGATTATGCACCTGTGCTTGCATATTTAATTTTAATTATTATATAATATATAATATGTACTATAGTCCACGCCACGTAAGGATGTTCGATATTTCTTAAATAATCGTTTATTTAACCAAAAACTGTCATTTGAAATGGGCGATATCTGTGGGCGATCATGCAAACTAAAATGTTCTTGGGTGTAGCTTGGTAATTAATTTTTCATTACAAATTTCTTAATAAATTTTATTTCATAATTTTACCTTTAAGTATAAGAGTTTTAACGTAAGTGCTTTTTTTTTTAAGTAAAAGTTCTGTGTAAACGATAATGCAAAAAAAAAAAAAAAAAAAAAAAAAAATGTATAAATAGAACAAAAAATATTATAATAAAGTTTCCTTATAATGTGCAATCATGCTATTTTCATACTCCTATATAATGTACGAACATTAATTTATTTTCACATTTATTTGTTTGTGTATAAAAAAAGTTAACGGATGGTTTAGTAATGGAGATTATATTAAACATTTATATTATTTTTTTATATATAATTTGTTATTAATCAGAAAATTAAAAAAAAATTAACTTCCATTTTTTTTTTTTTTTTTTTTCACTATAAGTTACTATTTTTTATTATACGTAGTGTTACTTTTGAGCAAAAACATCCCAAATAATAAAACAAAAATGTGGTATTACCATATAAAATGTTATTTTATTTGGGTTCAAAATTTTATGAATATAGCAACTTCTTTTCAATTTTATTTCAATCGTGACGAAATTCGTAACTTTTTACACATAACACATAACTTTTTAATGATAACTTACTATATAGATGGCTGTGATATTGGGCAACTAAAACTGATAAATTACTGAAAATCTTCAAATAAGTATTATTTTAAAACAATTAGAAACATAAAGGTTAAATAACAACTCAATATTTTTTATTTTGTCCAATTTAATTATTTCTTATTTCTAAGGATAACTGTAATAAAATGATCCTCATATTTTGCGTTTGATTGTACATGATACAAAAATTAGGGCTGATACTTTACAAATCAGATTACTGTATATGTATTGATACATTGCCGATATTATTTGACCATTACAAGTCAAAATTGTATATCAAGACATAATAAAAATAATGATTGATGTGTCGGCAAATCTTTTATAAAATATATTCCTATTGTAATCCATTAAAATAACACGGAAAAAAGTTGTCTTTAAAATAAAGTTTTTTATGTCAACTAGACAAGTTCATATAAATCTCAATCGCAAAATTTTTGATTAAAATTATACTTTATCTTTAAGTTAATGAACATCTTTAGGTTGATTTCTTTGTATTAAATCATTGATAAGATATTTGATGTCAGTAGTTTGTTAGTGGTTGGACTGGAGTATTGATAGACATGTCTTTTGTTGATTTAGCGGCGCTGAATCAACATACGCTTTTCTTTTTCTTTTTTATGCTAACAACAATAAGAAAAAAGTAACAATGATGTAAGGCGTAGCATTCCATCCAATCTCAATCTCTCTCTCTCTCTCTCTCTCTCTCTTAAGATTTTCTTTCTTTTCACTTTACACTGTCAAAAATATGTTTCAAAATCAATATTTTAAGTAACAAAAGTATAAATTAACGGTTTGCTCCTTTTTATATTCAAAACTTAAGGGAAAAAACTCAACGTCAAGAAAATTTATGTAAAAATATTCTTTGATTGACAGAAATCAAACAGCAGGAATTTGTATAATTCTACACTATTTTAGTAATCATTATTATTTTTTTTTTTATTTATCATTTTACTATTACTATGTAGCTTGCTTTAATTGTAATAATAATAGAAATTTTATTATCCCACGCCGTTCATATAGTAACATTAACATTTGTAACATTGAAATTAATATTTGTATTTATTTTAAATTTTATCAATATTCGTTGTGGGTGGTAAAAATAAATAATATCAATAATATTAATTAATTTTAATTAAAATATTTCAACCACTTAAAATTAGAATTGATTAAAAAATCATGTCAACTAAAATCTTCAACTTGGAATTTAAATGCAATTTTCCAAATTAACTAAGCGCAATATAAAGATAATTAATTTTAAAAAATCAAAGTGTTTTTACCGTGTATATTTGAACTTCAGTTTTGCCTTGTCAGAATTTTTCATAAAATCTTTAAAACATGTTTCACTTTTATTCATCTTATGGAGTGTTCACACTTTTTTACGTATATGTAAGAAATATTCGTATAAAAGTATGAAAACTTTCATAAAACATTATAAGTTTTTCTAGTATATGTATATAAACACATACATATTTTTCTTTGCCAAGAAAAAAATTAAAAGTAAAATTTTATTGAAATTAAAACATTGCAGATATAGAGTAATACTCTATGTATGAAGAAGTATGAGATAAATTTTAGATTAATGTAGAGAGAGAGAGAGAGAGAGAGAGAGAGAGAGAGAGAGAGAGAGAGAGAGAGAGAGAGAGAGAGAGAAGGAAAAGTTGTAACATTTTATACATAAATCTGTAATGATTTGATTAAAATTCAATATACAATAAATTCCATTATAAGTAATTTAAAAAATCAATAAAAAAAAAGTCAATGTTAATCAGGCAATATTAAATTGAAATCAATTAATTAAGTTAAATAGTACAGTGGCTTGCTAATTATCCGCTCTCATTATTGCTTAATTAACGATCATCAAGTTTTGGTTTATTAGAGAATAATCAAGTTAATTTTGTTGATCATGCACTTTTATACCATGATTAACCGCAATCAATAAAATACACCATTGTTTAAATGACGGTTTAGTCATTCTATTTTATGTTCAGAAAATTCTATTACTATATTTATTGAATAAAAATAACAACAAAGCAGAACAAATTAGGTAGAAAATTGGAATGAATTGGTACCTTATAATACACATAGTTGATATCAATTAGTAATCACAATCACTAGTTCTGCTATAGTATTTTGAAACATGCATAAATGGGAATTATTTTGGGTATTATCAGTCTTGGAGTCGTTTAATATAACTCGTTAAAGTTAAGTTAATTATAACGTTAACTTTTTATTTCTATGATATATAGATTAAGAATATTGCAAAAGTATACGTTATAGTTATAGATTAACAAAAATTGAAGTTATATAGCAACATCTATAACGTTACTTTTCAAAATTAAAGTAAAAAAAAAAAAAAAAAAAAAAAAAAAAAAAAAAAAAAAAGCAAGAGAAATAAGAAATAAAAAAAACTATTTATTTATAAAAAAAAGGAAATATAATTAAAATACTAAATAAAAAATTAAACTTATGATATGTAGTAACAAATACACGTCGTTTAAAAACGCTGTTAACGTTATAATTAACACAAATTAACGCTAAAAGTAATGCTGTAAGTATGGTGACAAATTAGAGTTAACATTATCGAAATATTAAATGAAATTAACTTTACGTTTTACAAAAATTAGGTAACTACAACAATACTAATTGCCTTGCACTTACATGTCAAGATGCGCATTCCTGAGAGCTGCGTGCGCATCTTGATGGTCCAAAAAATGTAGAAATCACTTCATTATTTCATTTCTTTACTGCCATGCAGCATCCTGGCTACAGCACGAGATAGATAGGAGTGTGAAGATTGCCGCCAGATATTTAATTAATAACAAAAAACTTTTTTTTTTTATCCTTGAAGAGGATTTTCTCTCCATTCCAATAAGTGTTTGTTTTTTTTTATATAATTTTTATAACCTCCAGTGATTAGTGTTAGCTTTAATCTTCTCTTTTTATGTGTTATGTTAATTTGTATAGAGTAGAGAGTGCTTAATAATATGTACTTTTTTAAGCTTACAGATCGGTAACAATTAATTGATTCATGAATTAGTATAGTGTAGAGCTCAACTTTCATATTTGTCGCTGCCAGTTTTTGTACTGTATATAATTTTTCATTTTTTATTATTATTATCATTATTTTTTAAATATAAGTTTAACCATAAATTCTATTTCAAAAATATGTTAAAAAAAATACCAAGTGAAAAATGAAAGAAAAAGAAGAATACAAAAAAAAAAAAAAAAAAAAATGCCCTCTAGCCGTTGATATTCAAATTAGAGTCTTGGCTGAAAAAAAACTATAAGGTTTAAAAAAGAAGAAAAAAAAACTAATTTATAATCCGAAAATATAATACTTACAAATTTGAAATGTTACATTCTATAAAACACTTTGTATTAACGCTCAATTATATTTTCATATATAAAAATTTGGTTTATTATTATTAATTATTTTGCAACAAATATTCATTTTTGGAAACATGAATTTTGTTTTGATTAACATTACGAGGCAAAATTTTTGAAATGATATTTGCAATCTCTTGTACAACAATATATTAACTTACGTATATTTAGCCGATAAACATCACAAAGTATAATGAAGCTACCTTGACTCTGCGAGGACAACACACATAATATTATAACAAGCATAAAATTGTAATTTAGTTACGGACTAAATAAGATCGGAGATTTTTGATGAGATATTGACTGGCAAGATAACTAATCATCTTAACTTCAATAGAAACCGAGAAAATTTTATACACGGGAAGAAAATTAAGAAGTTTTGATATATTAATATGCTATGAATCAAGAAAAAAAGGAAATGAGGTCTCATTAATCATACATTTTTAGTGTAATGAAAACACAGTTTAGTGTAGGATGTGATTATAATTAATATTTATTTACCTGCAAAGAATAACTATAACCAAAATCATTAATTTTTTTTATATTAAGTTGACTTTAAAACTAAAATTTTATAATAATGATAAAATAAATATTTTTCTCAGCAAAAGTTTTTTTTTTTTTTTTTTTTTTTTTTTTAAAGCTAATGAAGATATTTTTTTTATCTATGTTTATACTTGGTTAGAATCTCCTGCCACCACCCACAAATTTGAAGGTCCAATAACGTTCCTTTATGTTAAATTTATTTTTAAATACATTTCATTTCAATCGTTTCATTATGTACAGCTCTGGCCAAAAGTTTGAGAACGATATGAAAGTGATCGGGCAAAACAGATGAGTCATCAATGCAGGTTCCTTTTTTCCTGACTATATCGATAGTATGTGAATCTTTCCCCTCACCTCCTCCTCTATGTTTGGCTATCTGTTGTGTCCAGTTTTGTTATCATGTTTTTCGATCAAACAATCACACAGAATGTGGTGATTTCTATTTTTACCTATCAAACTCACAAAATATTGTCTTCTTGAGTTTTATTTTTATACCTTACATGAAGCAAGAAAAAAAAAAATAAATTATTAAAAACATTCAATAATTATATGAATATAGTTTTACGATGTTTATGCTACTTTATATTTAATGGATATAATTTTTTTTAATTATTTCATTATTTTATCTTTTTTTAATTAACTTATTTATTAATTATAATATTTAATTTTCAAATAATTTGATTTGATATCTAATTTTATCTTCTGTTCTTCTTTTTCTCCCGCATAAACAATCATCCCTTTATTGCGTCATTTGAATTATAGAATAAAAGTTGTTTCATTTAAATAATTAAGCTAACTAATTTTTTTTATAAAGTATACACATATTCAATAATTAAATGATTCCAGCTTATGATATTTATGCCACTTTATATTTAAGGGATAGGCCTATATATTTAAAAAAAAAATTATTTCACTATTTTTTTTTAATTAACATATTTATTAATCAACATATTTATTTACAAACAATTTGATTTTATATTTAATTTTATCATTTGTTGTTGTTTTATTTCCCCGCATAAACAATCATCCCTTTCCGTCTTTTTAATTAAAGAATAAAAGTTGTTTCATATAAATAATTAGTTAATGAATTATAGCAAACTATTTAATGAAAGAAATTATATATAAAAGCGATTATTTGTAGAAATTAATTAATTCATTAAAAAAAAAAGAAAAAAATTTAAATAATGCAAAATAATAATAATAAAATAAAAATATAGGCCTATCTATATAACATCATAGTATTTTTACCAAGGTTGATATTATATTATAATATACCTTGCATTTTAACAAAAAACCACAAGAGATAGAACATTTTACAATATCAAATAGCAGGTATGCATAACAAAACTAAAATATTTTGTAGTCATCAGAAATATTGAAAAGCTAGAAAGGTGTATGCAGCATGCAAGCAAGAGAGACGCACGTCTGCTTGCTAGCTGTCGTGATAAATAATCGTAATCGCTATAGTGATATAGTCAGGAAAAAGGAAATTTGCTTGTTTACATGATTTGCGTTGCGGGTTGCATTTCAAATCGTTCTCAAACTTTTGGCCAGAGCTGTACATAATTCAAATTATTATATAAAAGATGTTAATGAATAGTGAGAAGAAGAAATAAAATAGTGAATTAAAAAAGAAGTAAACTTTTTAAAAGTTGGAATGTAATAATTAATTCTAAAATATAAACATTATTTAATATCTAGCAATGCCTTATACAAAAAAAAAAAAAATCACATTAACAACTTTAAAAATATGCGTGTTTTCTGTCAAAACATTCAACAGCAGATATTTTTGTAATGTGCCCACTAATTGAATAATAAAATCTTATAGTTGATTTGAAAATTCAATTTTAAATATTTATTTGTTAACATAATTTATTAATTATATGTGGTCTAGTGGATGCGTGTCTGATTCGTCCACGAGGAGTCACGGGTTCGATTCCAGGCAGAGGCAAAGTTTATCAGTAAGCTTTGTCCACCGGAAATACACAGTGCATTCGGGAGGTAGAAGGGATATCTCAGGGCATTCCTCTACCGACTTCCTGACCGAGGTTTTCCATGGTTTCCTCAGTATGTAAAGGCGAATGCCGGGAAGAATTTGCCAGGCCATGGCCGACTCGCCATGGAAGAACCCGAATCTTATGATAGGGGGTCGGAAGTCTCGGAAGTGTAAATTCAGTATAAATGCAATGTAAATATGTAAATAACTAGCACCTCGCCTAGAGGTTTGATAGAAAACAAAAATTATTTTTCAGTGTAATTATCATACATAAAGACCCTAGTAATAAAAAATTTCAATCTCAATCTAATGTATCAATCAGTTATTATAGCATAATAAACATTTTAAAAAATCATCATTTAAACTGAAGCAGTAATTACACTTCAGATCAAAATAAAGTAAAATTTCATCATAATTGTACATTTTTATCTTCATCATATATTTTCTCTTCTTCTTTATCCAATTTTCCTTCTCTGTTAAGTTTTACTTACAAAACAAAAAAGTTGAGAGAAAAGGAGAGGCTATAACTGTTTGATGTTTTAACTTTATACAAGCGTTTATTTGAGTAGAAATTCTTTAAAAAGAGAGAAAATATATTCATAATTGCCTCTACAGTATAAATAATATTTCTTTTTTTTTCTTTTCATTTAAAAAAAAAAAGGGGGAAGTTATTGTGCTTTTATATAATTGTTATTTAGAATTCTCTATTTTTTTCTCTCTCTCTTTAACTGTAATTAAAAATGAAATTATTTGTTAATGTTGTGTTGTAATTATTAAATAATTGAAAGTAATTGAAAAATTAGTAAATGCATTTTTTATAACAAAAGTTGCTCACAGGCACTCTTCCCTATTTTGATCTCTCTCTCTCTCTCTCTCTATTCTGCCGGCTATATTTACTTATTAAAATATAAACAAACATACAAAATTTTACAACATTAATGCTCTATTGTTCATGGTGACTCTACATAATTTTTAAGTATTTTATATTTAAAAACAGTTAAATCCCAAAAATATTATATATTATGTTTCAAAAACAAATTATTGGCATTTATTATTTCTAATTGGTGCTAAATAGTATTTTATGTATTGACGTTTATTGGAATTTAATGTACACAATTATAAATTAATTATTAATTAGTTCTTTTTTTAATTGTATTTTTGAAATTTATACTTTTTAACACATATTTTATATCAGGCTTAAGTATCCTTTGTTCATAATAATATTTAAATTTCATATTTTTAGTATGTACCTTTCATTCAAGTGAAACATGTTGTATTAATTTTTTTTAGCTAAATTTTAATAAGAGTGTGATTTTGAATATTGAATGTGGACTTTGGGTTCAATTCCCCAATATTGCTGCTCTCTCTCTCTCTCTCTCTCTCTCTCTCTCTCTCTCTCTCTCTCTTGCTCTCTCTCTCTCTCTCTTCTCCTATAATTTGAATATGATTTCTTACATATATTATATAAAATATTTGAAAAATTCCAAAAATTACACTGAAGTCTTTTACTGCTCACTAGTTTCTGTATTTCACAGAGCCTTTTCTTATTAATTATGATACCACTTATGTAAACTATGACATTTTTTTTACCAATTCTACTTCTGTGAATCTTGATGATATACATGTACAGGCAGGGCCGGCTTGGCCATAAGACGAGGTCTGCGATCGCAGACCGGGCCAACGTCATTGCGGGCCAAGCGGGCCAGAAAAAAAAAGAAAGAAAAGAAAGAAAGCAAGAAAGAAAAGAAAGAAAGCAAGAAAGAAAGAAAGAAAAAGAAAAGAAAAAGAAAAAACAACCTAACTTTAAAACCTTTGCCCGCATATTTTTTTAAATTTAACTTTGTATCATATGACTCAATCTATAATGCATGCACACAAATTACTTGAAATGCGCATTTTTATTGTAACTAAAAAAAAAAAAATAAAAAATGCATTGAGATCATTGCAAGCCAACTAAATTTTTTATGCACTTGGGCCAGCTAGGCATAAGGCCGTACAAGTTAGTCCGCGGGCTCCTGGATCGGGACTTTGCTTTTGCGGGTCTTTGGTTCTGATGAAAAAAAAAATCAATTAAAAAAAGTTCAAAGGTACTTTGAAAAATAGCTCACTTTTTTATTATTTGAAAAGAAGTGATATCATTTTCTTTAATTATCTGTTTCAAATAAACCCTTCTTTTTAAGCTGTCATATTTGCGTTTTTTCAAAACTTCTTGCACTAGTATGTAAATAAAATATTATATTTTGGAAAGTTATTAAATTCATATATTTATATTTTATTTATATTATTTATAAAAAATATATTTATTATTAAATATATATTTCTAAACATTCGAGATGAGCCCGTAAATGACCCGTTAAAAAAAAGCATTTGCAAAAAATACAAGATTAAAAAAAAGGCTAAAAACTTTTTTTTAGTACAGTACAATGTTTATAATTCTCTATAGCATGTAAAATCAATTGTTAATACTTAAAAATAATAATAATTTACAACTTTTGTCTTCAAAATAAAAATAACTTTTTGTATATAATGAGAAATGAGTTTTTTTTTTTTTTTTTTTTTTTTTTTTACACACAGGTTCAAGAGCTTTTTTTTTTTCTTTTTGAATTTTGGACTAAATATTGATTTCCCCAAGTTATGGCTTGTTTTTTTTCAAATTTAAGCTTGAAATCAAGCTCTTTCAAGTCAAACAATTCAAAAATGTTTCAAGTTCTCTACACCTATAAATTCCTATAATTATAAATTTGTTCTGCCCCCCCCCTTGTTTCTTTTTTCCCCATACTTCAATTAAATCAGGGTCGGCCTGGCCAGGTCCGCTAGTCCGCGATTGCGGACCGGGCCCCCCCGGGCGCGGGCCCTTGCCGTGCCCACAACACTCACATTAAAAAAAAAAAAAAAAAAAAAAAAAAAAAAAAAAAAAAAAAAAAAAAAAAAAAAGGAGAAGAAGAAGAAGAAGAAAATTAAAAGGACTATTTCAGACTGATAAAATTTCTTTTTCTTTCAAAAGACGATAACAAATTACATCCAATCTTAAAATTCTATCCGTTTTTAATTTTTTTTAAAAAATTGCACTCCTAGTGAACTCTAGTTTAGTGGTCAATTAGCAATTGTTTTGTTATTGTTCACCTTTATATAATTTGTCCCCCTTTATATTGGTAAAAATAATAAAAAAAATGTGATTTTTTGATTGAACGGCGGGGAAGAAATGTGACTTGGTGCGGTAAGTGTGTCAGTGTGACAATACTAATTAGTAAAGATAAATTTATAATTAAATTATCGCTCCTAAATGTTTTCTAAACCAGAATATAAACACAATACTGGTGCACTGAAACGTACTCAGTCCGCTAGAAAAGAATTGGATAAGTGTGGAAATGATCCTAACAAAGAAAGCTGTCATTCTCCGCGTTTAAATAAAATAGTTGATTTTATTCAATTGTATTTTTTAATTTAAGCTTTTTTCTTAACACCATATTTTTCTCCATTATCTTAGCTCATTTAAAAACATTATAATGATTTTATTTGTAGTGTGCATGTCATAAAAATCTCATACAAAAGTGAAGTATTTTAAGTATATTCCTAATTAAAAGGGGGCGTGGCCTCAAAAAATTTTCTCCTGCGGCGTATTTTTTGGGGGCTTCGCCCCCAAACCCCCCTTTCTTTGCGGGGCCTTTTGTAATCTCGCGGACCGGGCCTTTTCCTCCCAGGCCGACCCTGAATTAAATCATTACATTATAACAATCATTCCTTCAATATAGTTTTTTTTTCTATCATACATCAATTTTTGTCTAATATATTTTTTAAGGTGGCCAAAGGTCATGTCATGTAGATCGTAGTATATCAAAATAATGTCATGGTTCAATTACATACTTATTTTTCAATATAATAGTGTTACACATTATTTTAAAAATTGTGAAAAAATTAAAATTTAATTCAAAATTAGCGTAAAAACCAGTGTCACGCCCCCTTTTAAAAAAAATTTCGCCTGCGGCGCAAGCTGGGGGGCTAGCGCCCCCCAGACCCCCCAGCATATGCGGGCCATTTCCCAGATTGCCAGACCGGGCCAACGTACCCCAAGCCGGCCCTGTGTACAGACATATATTTAATGCACGACAATTAATTTTAAATAAGAACAAATAATAATAACAATAATTTGACAATATTAGAAGGCTTTATTTTATTTTATTTTTTCTGTTCCAGAATACCTTGCTAGGATGCAAACAAAATTTCTTTTCATATTACTTGTAAGTTCAGTTGAAAATAGCACAAATATCTTCTTTTTTTCTTCATTAAAAAGTATTTTTGTACTAAAAGAAAAAAAAATGTTACATATAAGTTTAAATGGTTATAGAACACAGCAAATAGTTGCTTAAAAACAAAGACAAGGACAGGATAGGGAGAAGAAAATGAAAAGTTTTTTTTTTTTTTTTTTGTTGGTGACCAAGAGCACAGTAAAGCTCCTAATGTTAAAGTTGGGGTCCGCACTAGTAAAGCTAAAAAGCAAGTAAGTTAGTTTTCTCGCGGGATAGATCTTCTATAATACCAAAGTACACGGTGAAACTTTGTGCGATACCTTTACTTATTTCTTATTTCCAACCTGTATCAAATAAATGTTGGAGCTCTATATGGAATATTATCAGAAATATAAGATTTTGGGATGTAGTTACCAACAATTTTATTTAGATTAAAATTTGATTTAAAATTGAAGTTGAATTTATGGCAATTGTGACTGCAGATATTGTACCTTTTTTTTTTTTTTTTTTTTTTTTTTTTAACCGGCATTTTGATCTACAGCCGGGCAGCTTGTTTACTATTGGATTTATATTTTCTAGTTTTAGGTAATAATAATAATAATAATAATTAACGGCTTTTATTGGGCGAAATCAGGCGTACAACCTCTCAATTTAACCCAACTGTTTAATAGTACAGTCAGTTACAATATTTGTTAGTAGCATCAATATATAACGTAAAAATTATTCTTTTAAAAAGGTAATAAAATTATTTAAATTATAAAAACAAATATTGTATTTATAAATGAACTGTATTATTGTAGCCAATCACTCTTTTTTCAATAAAGATCCGAAGTGATCAATAGATCTTTGCTTCGATCAATATTTGATCATGATTGCAATAATACGAGACGATCAGATTGAGTTCAGATATATTTGATCATTTTATCTTACAAAATATGAAACTATGATTTTTTTTTTCTATTGTGATATTTCTACTGCGAGATCGTTGAATTTTTTTTTTTGTATTTTTTTACTGTACCTTTCTTGTATATTATACTTTTCAACTTTTTTAAAATAATGATCTCACCAAAATTGAGTTTGATCGTGGCTCTAAAAGTGATCTAGTTCAAATCAAGATTTTTTTTTTTTGTTATTTAAAAGAGAGTGCTCTGATCACCTATCAGTTCAAACTTTTTCATCTGATCAAAATTTTGTACTAAAACTCAAACTCACAATACAGCACTGGTAACAGTTAGTTTTTGGAGCAAAATTTTCCCATTAAAAAAAAAATTGGACTCAAAAGATCAATTAGATGGTTAAACAGTTGTGGACACAAGACCAATAATTGACCACTAATGTATGGTCTACATAAGTCCAGGGGAACACTACGTTTGTCCTCTTAATATAGTTTGATTTCAAATTTTAGTTTAACATGCAGCCAATTCTTGCAGTTGAGCAAGATCTTCGAGAAAAATATAGCAGAATAAAACAAAAAGTAAAAGCTATGCTCAAAAATCTATATATTACATCCACATATAGTAACAGGAAATAATTTATATTTATGATTTTTTTTTTGTCATTCATGTGCAACTAAGTTTTCAGTAAGCCTTATATTTAATCGGATTTTTGTTTTGTAATAATACCTTTTATATTGCAGTTGGATTTCACTTTTTCTACGTGTATAACAATACGTATATATTTTTACAATAGTTGTTAGGGGATGAAGAAAAGTTTTGGATTTTCTTTTAGTGTAGTTGTTGCATTTGAGTCAGTTAGAGAGTATGAGACAATACGAAAGAGAGAGAGAGAGAGAGAGAGAAACTGTATGGTCACTGACTAACAACAAAATGAAAGTTTCTTCTTATGTTTACTCTCTGAGACCAAATTACTGCTTTTCTCTCTCTCTCTCTCTCTCTCTCTCTCTCTCTCTCTCTCTCTCTCTCTCTCTCTCTCTCTCTCTCATGTTAAGGCTTATGAGTGTTTCTCAGCTCATTCTAGCAATATAAGCTAACAACAAAAACACAATAAAAAACAACAGTAGCAAAAGTATATGGTATAAAAAAAAATTGTAAAATGTATAAAATAATAATAATGAATATTATAACTTTTATTATTATTATTTTTTTATATTTTTATACAAAATTATTATTACTGTTTGTTTTTAATTATTCATATTTAATATTTTTTTAGTTATTATTATTTTTATTATATGATGTGGTATAATTAAGAAGTTGAAATTGTAGAAGTCTGTAATGCTGTGTTGAATACATATTATATTTTATTCTTAAATAGTAAATGTATTATATAACTTGTTGCAAATATATACATATCACAGCACTTTTAAATTAAGATTTATTTTAAAAATATAACTGCTTATAAGAATACTACATAATAATATACATATAATGTAATTAATGTACCAAACATGTTTCTGCTGCTTATTCAACTTAGTCACAAGAAATCACCACACGTTTCGATGGGTTTAGACGTTGTATAGTTGAACATTTTCGATTTTTTTTTTGGTTCATTTTTTTTTTTTTTTTTTTTTTTTTTTTGTTATTCAATACTTAAAAAGATACTGGTCTAAAAAAAACTCTGAATGATAAATTATGAGATGGGACTGTTATACATACATACATGAACCTATTATGTCTCTCACAAACTAGGGAGATAACTTGTAAAGTAGGCAACTCGCTCTACAACTTCTATTGTAGACTTGGAATTTATAATGTTATGAATTCCTAAAGTTGACTACTTTACAGTTTTTTTTTTTTTTTTTTTTTTTTTTTTTTTATACCCATAGTATGTCATTGATAGGATTGCTCCGCCCAGCCTGCCTAGAGTTTACACGGTTTCTCTATGCTATCATGGCGCATGCCGGGCTGTGTTATTACTAATTAGGCTGTGGCCGATCCGTGTGTACTGTTTCATTGTACCTGTCTATTACCAAGCTGGTATAGCCGAGTGGTGAAGGCAGCTGACTCGTAACTCTGTACTCTTCACAAACATGCTCCTCACCATGTATTGGTTCTAGCCAATGCTGGGTGCGTACGTCAAGTGTGAGAGCACAACATGTTGCATGATGCATGTTTACATACATTCCATGACGACGCAGAGCATTCGGGAGGTGCATGATCAATTTGATATGTGATTGTATACCAACCAGCCTGCCTAGACGTTTCCACGGTTTCTCTAGGTTGTCAAGGCGAATGCCGGGCTGTGTACTTAGGTCGTGGCCGGGCCATGTGTGCTTTTCCATTAATTGGAAAGTCCTTACCTGTCAATAAGACTACATCTTGACTGGAACTGGGATTAGTGTAGCACGATAACACAATATGGCAATTTAAAATTAAAAAAAAAAAAAAAAAAAAAAAACTGTCTTGACGGTAATAATGAGAAAGTGTAGCACAATATAGCAATACTATATACACAAACTACTGATCAAAAATACACAAACATAAAAGGAGATGATACACTGTAAAAAGAATGTAAACATAGTTATAAGTTAAAGTTTGATGAACAAACAAATGAAAGACTACAAACAAAGTAATAATTAATTCATACATAAAAAAAAAAAAAAAAAAAAACTAGAGTTTTCTTTCCTCAATTTTCCAGTCTGTTGAAAAGACATTAAAATTGAAGATGTTTGATATTTATATACAATTTCTTCCAAGAAGTTTATTCCTTTAGAAAACAGAACAATTTAAATTGAACAAAAACATAATGAAAATGAAAGTTTATAGTAAAAATCGATTAAAATTTATATACATGCATACGTTATTATATAAAACAAGAAGGAAAAGTAGCAAGTAATTATTATTCAAGTGAAATATTCTCCAAAGTTTTCTTTCATATAAAGCTATTAATAGTTATCGTCAATGATATATTATTATAAATCAAATCTTTTGTATAATATGCGAATATTATTATATGAAGAAAAACCTAGTTGAGCGTTATACTAAAGATAACTCGATTAATATAACTTTTTCTTTTTAAATAGATATGAAGAGAGATATGGTGGAAAATTTTTTAAAAAATATGGAGACAATGAAAAACGGGTAAAGTTTGTGTGTTTTTTTCTTCTCTTTCTCTCTCCCTCTCTCTAGTTGTAAAGTAACGCGATTATTAAAGAGAAATTTCCAGACATTTTCACTTGGTTAAATCGTAAGACGAGACATTTGAAACTCAAGTACTTTAAGAAAAAAAAATGATAAAAAAAAAATTGAAAAAAAAAAAGCATAAAAAGTAAGTGTACAGTTAGTATTATATTTTCTAAACAAACAAACAAAAAATCATATTAAAATAATTAAATTATATCTTCATTATGTAATATCAGTATTATGAATAAAATTTTAATGAATTAATTAGTTTTTTTTAATTTGCAAGTTTTTTTATGTTATATAGTGCAACGTTTTGTTTTTTACTGAAATGTAAAATTAAAATTCACTTATAACTTATTTTTATAAGTTGTAAGTAATACATTATATATAATATATATATAATATATATATATATATATATATATATATATATATATATATATATATATATATATATATATATATAAATATATATATATATATATGTATATATATATATATATGTATATATATATATATATATATATATATATATATATATATATATATATATATATATATATATATATATATATATATATATATATATATATACATATATATATATAATATATATATATATTGCAATGTTCTAAATGATTTGTTCTGTGATTTATGCTTTATATATTTTTCTTTAAAAAGATTATTTATTGATATGATTACTATATATTAAATGTAAATATACAGACCTTGAGTGAATTTATGTTCGGAAATATGCCTCGATAAGTTCGCAATGAAAATAAATAATAATACGTCTATACAGCAAGCATACAGTGCATACAGTACTTACTAATTATAAACTACCCATCTCCAATATATATGAAAAGTAATGAAAAGCTGTCTGCTATACGTATGTTCCAATTTTTACTTTTTAAGTCCAATTAAAAGTTTTTATTTTACATGAAATCAATTGTTTGTTATTAAAGTTCTAAGTATTTGTATACAGCGACAAATTTCATTACGTGGCAAAAATTAGTTGAGAAAATACAGATCTATGTAAACACTTTTTTTTTTCTTTTTACATATACACAAAATAAAATTTACGTTCAATAAAGTTTGAAATTTTTTTCATTAACATTTTGCTCGTACGTAAATAAACATGAGAATTACGTAGTCTGAATCATTTAGGTTTTTTATTTTTGTGTTTTTTTATTATTTTTATTATTCTTAAGTTATCGCGCACAAGAGAACAATGAAATTGCAATGTAAATAGAACAGGGTACACTGCATGATCACAAAATATCAGGTTTATTTATTTATCTAACTTTTACAATAGCAGTGGAAATGTCAAACCAACTTTTAGGGAAAAATTCTAAATAACAAATGGAAAGAAAAATATATATGGAAGGAGAGAAAAATAGCTTATCTTATAATAAAAACTGAAAAATTTCACAACAGATTAAAGTAACTATATTTTTATAATTTGCTTTGATAAGTATTAAAGGCGTAGAACACCTTGAACAAAAAAGTTGTGTAATATTCTAACAAACCTGAAAATCAACGTTGATTTGGCCTGAGTCATTGATTTCTAATTACTTTTCCATTCACAAAATGCCACTGGCGGTCACTGACGTCACCGCTCGCCCGGTTTACGCGCGCGTCAAACAAGCAAGCTGTGACGTCAGTGACCGGCAGTGGCATTTTGTGAATGGAAAATAAATTATAAATCAATGACTCCGGCCAAATCAACGTTGATTTTCAGGTTTGTTAGGATATTACACAACTTTCTTGTTTAAGGTGTTATACGCCTTTAAGTGTTCAAAATATTAATTTAGTCCAAAAAAAAATCGTGTATTACTTTAGTTACGAATACTATGACTTATTTAAGATAATCACTTTTCTTTTAAGTTATTATGAATATAGCTAAAATAATGCATTTTAACAATTTATTAACAGTTTTACTTAAAAACAACTTAAGTTAGCTATTTTTTTTAACTATATTTAGATATATTTTGCCAGGCATTATACAATTTAACAATGTAATAACTTTTGCGTTGCACTGTACAGCCAGAAGTCACTTGTGCATTATCAAGTGCAGTTTACTTCAACGAAACTCACTTTTTCATTTCAATTTTGTAATATTGAAGTTTTTGTTAAGCTTTAGTGCTTGCTGCTGCTTGAACTACACTATACTCACAGAGATAGAAAATTAAATAATATAACAAAAAAATTGTGCATTGTTGTCTGAATCTTTATGAATTTTCTTGATATAAAATGCACCATCTTCAATACAATTTTGTATTGTAGGATATTCTTACTTTTAAATTAATTTTCTTTTCTCTTTTTTGTGCCTTTTTTATTATTATATTAAAACGATGACTTAGAACTCTATTAAACATCTGCGCTAAATTTTTTATATTTAATATTTAACTGAACTTTTTCTTTACATAAATTATTATCTATGAGCACCTTCTATCAGTTTGTATAATATAATTTTTAAATTGATTTTTTATAAAGATATGTGGTAGGTTATAAAAACTACGTATAAAATATATGCTGCCATTTAAGACATATAGCAAAAATATTGCTATTGTTGTCAATAATTTGGCTTTGCAAGATCATATTATTATTATTTAATATATACAAAAGCAAGTAAACATGACGCCATACTACTTTTCTGTGTAACCCAGGATTAAACCTATTCAGTATGGTCTGTAATTTATAATCTAAAACCTCAGGTTCAACCCGTTATCACACTATTCTGGGCTCCAATACCAGATCTGTGCAACCCAGACCACTTTGACTCTCGGAATATATACAAGAAACGTCAGCAATCGTGTTAGCAAGCAGTGGTCAAACTGTCATGACTTCCACGCCACCAGTCCTTGTCTATGCATTCATGTTAAAGTCTTGGATAACTCAATAACATGGGTGTCATTGGTAAATAACTCATATTGCCAGTTTAAAAACACCATGCAATATTTTTGAGAGCATTGATGCTGTTCTCAAGTATATGAGAAAAATAGCAATATAACCAAAAATAGACAAATTTTCCAAAGAAAATTGCCTAAAAAGAAGTTTATCCTATGCTGAGCAATGTTGGTCACTACTCCAGTATGGCCTCCAAGTGCATTAAATATGACGTCATAAACCCTATTGACCACGCTTGACGTTGCTTAACTTCGTTATTTTTTAAATATATAAAATACGTTATCAATAAATGTTGCTCACAGTAAGATAGAGCTGGAATAATTCTTATGTTTATATTTGTGCCCATACATAGAACTCAATTTATTTCATCTATAAACATGGAAAGGATAAATTACATAATTTATGCTGCATTTGTACACCATAGCATAAATAATGCTAAATTTAAAACAATATAAATAATTATGCTGTGTGCTTTAAAGGAATAGCAAAAGAAAAATATAAGCATTTATATCACGAAATACTTGATAGGATTTACATAAATAACATTAGTTTGTCTCAAAACCCAACAGTAGCCCCGTAGCAGTGATCAGAAAATTCAATTTATGCAACCCGCACAACATTTTCATACTAATTTTTGCATGTTTCTGACGACATAAACATGAATAGTCACGGAAATTGCATACTTTACAGTTTTTTACGCTCTCTCGTGGGTCTACATTAACATTCTGGTAAAAATTGGCATCAGTTTTGAAGATCCCATTTCGTGTTTATTTATTAAAAAGCACATGTTGTTTTATGCGTGGTCTATGGCTTTAAGATATAATATCTATAAATATACTATCTATATAAACCTTGATATCTAACATAGTTATTATGCAGTAGTGGAGAAATTATACTGAAAATGAGCTAGCATCATTATTACGCAATTTATTTTTGTTCGTACAAAAAAAACCTATTATTTCCTAAAAACAACTGAAGTGTACATAGCATTTTTTTTTCCTTGGAACTATAAAAAATAGTAATGGAAATTTGATTGGTTGTGTGTGTGTGTGTGTCTGGCGGCAAGACTCGAACTCACGACCTTCTTAAAAGGTCACCACGCAAGTTTAGATCTCATTACGCAACAAACAAAATAATACAAAAAAAACATTCTCAAATTTTTGACGTTAGCTGTACATTTTGATTTCCAACTTGCCTACAGGTAAAATACAAAATAATTTACAATATTTTATAAAATATAAAAATGAAAAGCAGATATTACAAATTTAATACATTAAGCAGGAAGCTTGATAAAAAAAATAAATTATTATTATATACAAGAACCCATACAGAAAATTTAATTAGATTCCATGTTTCTGCTTATTTTAATCCAAACAATAAGTTTTGATAAATATAACAAAAACATTATATTATATAATATCGTATCATTAGCCTAGTTTGAATATAAGATATTTTTAAATTATACAAGCACAACATAATGAACAGTTTTATATTTAAATTTATAAAATAATAGAACAAAAATGGTAAGTTTTTTTTTTTCTTCCTTTTTTTCATAAATCCATTTTTAAGGATTTAAGAAAATGTTTTTCAACATTTTTATATAAAAAGTGTTTTTTATTATTTTAAGTTAAATTAATGTAAAAATGTAAAAATCAAGGACTTTTTTTTTTTTTTTTTTTCTTGCAAAGTAAGAGAGAAAAAGATTTTCTCATTAAAAAGGCGTCAAAACTAACAAGAAATTGCAACTTTTTCTTTTTATCTCCGCTAAAAATCTTAAAACACTTTTTTTTTTTTAAATGTTGTAATATTATGTAAATAAAATTTAGAATTGCACTTAAATTTAAAAATATGCGGATATTAAAAGTGTTAAAAAAAAATGTTTCAAAATACTGAATATTAGAAGAAATTGGAATATAAAAATAAATTTTGTAATAAAATCTTACATCTCGCATGTAAAAAAAAAAAAAAAGTGCTAAAATCTTCATTTTAGCGCAAATTATTTTAACTTTTATCTTTATACTCAATATACGTATTAATAAATTTGTATTTAAGAAAATTGAGCAATAATTTTTTTTAATATCGCTTGTAATTTCTTTACATAAATTATACACCCCCCCTTTTTTAAGTTGTGGTTGTTTACTTATTATTATTTATTGTTTTTTTCAATTTTTGAGAGTAGTAAAATTATTTTCAAACTTTTAAGGTGCAAAACTTAAGTTTAAGGTGCAAACTTTGGAGGTGCAATCTCCACTGAGCATTCAGGTATAACGACAAAACATTTTTTGAATGTTTATAACGTATGTATAATAAGTCTATTTTTTGAATTCCTTAAAGTCATAGAACACTTTGAAAATAAAAAATTGTGTAATGTCCTAACAAATATGAAAATCAACGCACGCGTGGACCAGGTGAGCTGTGACGTCAAAGTCCGCACACACCATTTTATGTATGGAAAATAAAATTAGAAATCAATGACTCCGGCTAAATCAACGTTGATTTTCAGGTTTGTTACAATAAAACACAAGTTTTTCGTTCAAGGTGTTCTACGCCTTTAATATATTGAAATAGTTTCATATATGTAAATTTTAAGAAATAGGTTTATAATAAATCTAAATTTTTTAAAGATTTTATGTTGCAATTGTGCGATTATCAAATTAAATAATACATACTTGTATACTTTATCCAACATGGGAGGAAAAATAGTAAAATTATGTTACACAACATAATTATACCACTTGTACAGCAAAATACTTTGTTGGTGGGTGTTGTGCAGTAGAACACAGCAGTTTGGCAGTTGAAGTTTTACTTCTCAGCAGTGAAAAGTAATTTTGCTTCACAGCCAAGTCTCTCTCTCTCTCTCTCTCTCTCTCTCTCTCTCTCTCTCTCTCTCTCTCTCTCTCTCTCTCTCTCTCTCTCTTCTCTCTCTCTCTCTCTCACACACACACACACACACACACTCTCACTCCATGAACTATACATTACAGATTTTTTTTTAATTTGCAAATTAGAATTCACGTCCATAATTATTATTAATTATTATGCATACATGACAAAATAAATTACGTAATTACGGCATTGGACAATAGCTATGTACAGCACAAATTTTGCTATTTTGGAGTAACATATAAGTAATTAATTATACTTAACTATTAGGCTGCAGTATACACACAATTTAGCATAAATTATGACGTTGTACATAAATGTTGCTGCATTGAGCTAGCTTTATTATTACGTATTTATTTTTGTTCGGGTACTATTTTTGTTGGTGGTAAAAGAATGAGATCAAAACCTCTTTTTAAAGCAATACATGCTATATTCAACTCAAAAAACCTCAGTCAATTTAAATTGGGCATGCTTAAAGTATCGCTCATTGTCACATTTGAGGAGAAGGGGGGCGGCTGGGCGATACCGTAAAAGGTCGAACGGCAGGTAACTCAGGTTTTTTGAGTTGAATATAGGTCCTATCTGGTTTTGGTTTTGGCGATCTTCAGTATTTCACCATAATGGATTTATTGATGGTAAATGTTTACAATTATATCTATAGCATTATGACTCTCATTTTATTTAGTTAAAAATCCATGTAAATAATGTATTGTATAATATACATTTTATTAATCCTGGCGCCATTCCCTATATTTACTTGATCCAAGTGCATGCAGTAATATTTGTATTATGTAAAAAGTGTCTCTGTATACACAACATGGACGTTATCCAATTGCAAGAGTGTATAGTTATTATTATTATTTTATTGGCACCAATACACTTTTAAATATTACAATACAACTTTTTTAAACTAATAAAACTTTTAAATGTACAATCTAATGCAAAATTATTCAATCAAAAATCTAATATTATACATAATTAAAAAATATATACTTTTAATCGTCATCTTTTATTAATATTATATAATTTTCATGTTTAATATGTTTGAAATTACAAAAAGTGACATGAATCTTACAATCTTCGCAAATGCATAATTATGTAAGTTAAGTTATTAAAAATAAAAAAGGAGTGGTGTTTCTATAATAAAAAAAATTCTTATGCGATAATGTATTTCAAAGTTGTATTTTTAATAATATTTTCTATTTTCAATAACTCTATTACTATAAAACTTTTCTACTTCTACGAAACACACTTTTAATAAATCAATAAAAAATATATAATCAGGGAAGTATATAGAAAAATTTTGATTGATATTTAAAACTTAAAGTAGTGAGTTCACTATTATAAGTTAGTATACATAAGTGATTTTTGTTGAATTTTAAATAATTTAAATGATTTCACTCTGAAGATCTTGAAAGGTATGTGATATCAATTTGAATTATTATTATTTTATTATTATTGTTTTTTCTGTTGTAAAATGGTATTTTAAAGTAAGTTTTACAGCATAAACCTTGGTTTTACTGTATAGTATGTAAGTTTGATGATCATTTCTCGTCAGTGTCTATATGGTTTTTGTAGATGTTCACCTTAGCAGATGCAAACTGTTTTGTATACTGATTATAAGCGAGGAAAAAAAGAAAAGAAATAAACAGTTTTGATTTTTGAATTAAAAAAAATCTATCTACGTATCTATCTATCTATCTATCTATCTATCTATCTATCTATCTATCTATCTATCTATCTATCTATCTATCTATCTATCTATCTATCTATCTATCTATCTATCTATCTATCTATCTATCTATCTATCTATCTATCTATCTATCTATCTATCTATCTATCTATCTATCTATCTATCTATCTATCTATCTATCTATCTATCTATCTATCTATCTATCTATCTATCTATCTATCTATCTATCTATCTATCTATCTATCTATCTATCTATCTATCTATCTATCTATCTATCTATCTATCTATCTATCTATCTATCTATCTATCTATCTATCTATCTATCTATCTATCTATCTATCTATCTATCTATCTATCTATCTATCTATCTATCTATCTATCTATCTATCTATCTATCTATCTATCTATCTATCTATCTATCTATCTATCTATCTATCTATCTATCTATCTATCTATCTATCTATCTATCTATCTATCTATCTATCTATCTATCTATCTATCTATCTATCTATCTATCTATCTATCTATCTATCTATCTATCTATCTATCTATCTATCTATCTATCTATCTATCTATCTATCTATCTATCTATCTATCTATCTATCTATCTATCTATCTATCTATCTATCTATCTATCTATCTATCTATCTATCTATCTATCTATCTATCTATCTATCTATCTATCTATCTATCTATCTATCTATCTATCTATCTATCTATCTATCTATCTATCTATCTATCTATCTATCTATCTATCTATCTATCTATCTATCTATCTATCTATCTATCTATCTATCTATCTATCTATCTATCTATCTATCTATCTATCTATCTATCTATCTATCTATCTATCTATCTATCTATCTATCTATCTATCTATCTATCTATCTATCTATCTATCTATCTATCTATCTATCTATCTATCTATCTATATATCTATATATCTCGTATATGTATCTTTACATTTGAGAAAAAAAATGCATACTTTTCAGTTTTATTACTATTGCTTTGCAGTTATTTAATATATAAAATATAATCTATCTTTTTATGTATTCTTACTGTAATATGAAACATTTGTCAGTGAATGTACATTAATATAAGATTCAGTATATTAATGATAGTAAATAAATATTAAGTTTTGTAATAAAAAGTGCTCTGATTTCCAATAGATATTTTATCGATATATATTCAAAGTTTATAGTTGCACATTTGCATATTTATTAGCATTGTATAATATGCAACAAGGATCTTGCATGTGTTGTATACTATATACTGTGCTATATATAGCTGCATACTTGCTTACTATATTGCTTGCTTGCTACTGCTCTCAGTTTATAAACACATGGGTCATCAAACAATTTATACAAAGTAATAAGAATAATATATTTATTTAGATTTAATATAAAGTGAAAGAGAAAGAAAGAGGGAAAAAATTGCATCTGCTTCTGTATGTAAAAATAGTAAGGATTTATCTTTGTTTTAAACCATGGGAAAAAAGTTCATGCTGATTTTTTTTCAACAATAATTTAAGAGAGTAGAGTACCGACCTTATATCTCAAAAACTAGAAGTATTTTGGGTCTAAATTGGTGTCATTGTGTAATTAAGGGTCACACCTAGCCGTGATAAAAATTTCAAGATGTTTGACCGTACCGAAAAAAAAAAATATTGAAATTACAATTGGTTCTTATGAGCTTGAAATTTCAAAAAATCATATAAAATTAATTTGCACGGTGACCCCCCAAAATTTTTATATATTATTTGAAATTGTCTCAAGCTGAAGTATCATTGTTCAAATTTTCAGATTTTTTTGACGATAAAAGTTTGAGTCTAATGGCCGACGTCAGTACCCTGCTCCCTTAATATAACAAACAATTTGGAATTATTATATTTTACTTAAAATTTACGATAACTCTAGCAGAAATGTAGTTTTACCTTCGTTTATTAAAAAACAAAATTATTTCAAAATTAGTTTTTAATTAATTGAAAGATAATAGTTTTTCCTACAATTCCTGGTAATAAAAAAATACAATAATAAAGTTTAATAAATAAAATCAAATTACTGAAAATTTTCTTTAATAAATTTAGAATGAAAAAAATAATACCAAGAATTAAATCTTCAACTCTACGATTAAATTGTATATTGAAAGAAGAAAGTATATCAAATTTTATAGTATTTTATAACAAAGACTTTTTTTTTCTCTATGAGTATCAAACGTATAGAAATTTGGTTTATATTCATTGGTATATTATAATATAATTTAGAATTTGAAATCAATTTTCATTTATCATGCACACAAGATTTGAAATGATTTTTATTTTATTTCTACTGCTTTGCCATGAGTTTGTAAATTCTGCAGGCGTTGATGGTTTGTCCGCCCAGTCGAGCTGATGTAGCGGGAGATTACCTACACCCACCTCTCTTTCTCTCTCTCTCTCTCTCTCTCTCTCTCTCTCTCTCTCTCTCTCTCTCTCTCTCTCTCTCTTTCTCTCTCTCTCTCTCTCTCTCTAATATGCTGCCCGCCCAGAAATAAATTCATCAATTTCAGCGTTTCTAACTGTCTATAAGCAGAAGTTATCGATATTTTTTTCTCTCTCTCCACATTCTTACTATTAGATTTGTCCTTGTGACTTCTCTATATATGCGTGAATAATAAATAGAATAATTCAAAGGCTATATTTTAATATTTGCATAGATTTAATAGTTATTTTAAACATTGCGAATAAATGATGATATTTGTTGAAATTAAGTACTTGTGCCATTTTCTTTTCTGTGTATGTACTTTACTGTACTGTATGTATGAACATTTTTGGCAACCTACTTCATATTTGACATTAATGAGTATATCTTATCAAAGTTTTGACAACATTTTCATACATAAGATAAGTAGATGACTTAGGTATACCAAAGAGAATATCGTTATTCAATTTTTTGTTGCTTAATTTATTTTATCCTGGAAGTTATATTTTGTTGCCTACTTGATCAATGTAATTTTAAATCGCAAACACGTCTCCAGCTTACCAGTACTTATTAGTGGGAATCCTCTTTGGATTACATTGGCATCTACTATACTTAGCACCTAGCAATTTTTTTTAATTTTTTTTATTATTATTATTTTTTTTTGAGTGTGATATTTTTAGAAAGTACAATATGTAAAACAACCTTTTTTTTTAATATCAATGAAAATAATCCAATAGACACAACGGTAAAAAATTATTACCTATGTTAGATACATGAATCCTGTATTTTACAATAGGTATGCACTTTAATTTGGAACAGATAGTTATAAACTACATTACCACTTAATCTAAGTGAGTCACATCTTTATGTAGCATATTGCACCTGCATTAGGTATTATTGTATAGTATAATAATACCAGTGTTCTAAATTATAATTATGTCTACCTATTGCATTTACTTGCCTTAAGTATTATTTATTTTCCGTGCACAATTTTATAAATAAAAAATCTAACAAAAGGAAGTGGATGACTGGCTGATATCTGACAATCTGAAAGGTCGCGATTTTTAACATAAAGGAAAGATGATCAGTAACTTAAAAGTTTCATTATGTCAAAAAAGGTTAAATATTCAAGTTATTTAACTTCAAAATTAAAATATAAATTTGTAAATTCAAATTTTGGCACCAATTAAATTAGAAACTTTTTTTTTTTTAATTTATTTAAAATATGATATCAAAACTTTTTTTGGTACAAAAAATATAATTGAAATGTTATAGTATTTTGTTTTGCTGGTTGCAAATAAAGAAGAGAGAATTATTATGAAAATAAAGTTCCTCTTTTTGACTATTCTATTTCCGCACCAAGTCAATCATCCTCTTCGTTATAAAAAAAAATAAAGTAAAAAAAAAAAAAAAAAAAAAAGCTTCAAAATGCGTGTTATTCCCTTACTTGAACGTAATTCCTAAAATAAACAGAGGTATAATGAGTTACATAAACTTTGACTATATATATCTACAAGCTAAAATTT
Source organism: Ecdyonurus torrentis (assembly GCA_949318235.1). NCBI lineage: Eukaryota > Metazoa > Arthropoda > Insecta > Ephemeroptera > Heptageniidae > Ecdyonurus > Ecdyonurus torrentis. The sequence goes on from OX439129.1 coordinate 7,006,452, forward strand.
TGTTCAACAAATATCTCTGTTACAAAGTATTTAGGTCCAGAAGACAATGAAAGAGAGAGAAAGAACACATTATCAAATTACTAAAAGATAAACCCAAACATTTGGTTTATTAAATTAAATTTGAATACATTTGAGATCTTGTATAAACTTGTTTTCACAGTCAGATATGAAATACTGACCACTGACAATGCCCAAGATGCAACTGATAGTGTTCTTTTTTACTTTGTCGTGACCGCGGGTGGAAGGAGGGGGGGGGGGGGGGAGAGTGAGGAAGATTATATCAATTCGTGCATTAGGTAGCAGCAAGCAAGCCACCGACCAGTTTAGATTTCACGTATATAACAATGAAACACGTTATGTAAGTTAAACGTATCGTTTTCTATACCATGGCGTCACCTATAATATTAATTTTCAATTTAGATATAGAAGTTAAAATTGATATAATGTAAATAAAAAAATTTGAAATTCGATGTAGGGAATAAAATGAATATAATTTGATGAAAATAATTTACTTATTAAAAAGTTCTTTTTAACGCATGATTTTTATGTTGCTCATTTTTAGTGAATTCTGCAAACTTAAAAAAAAACATTTAAATATTGGTTAGAATAGTTTTAGTGCTTGTTAAAGTACGTACATTAGAAATTCCCAAGTATTCTAGCCCCATACGAAATTTCAATAATTTTTGTCATTAGTTGTAGAGAGGGCATGTTTTTAAATTGATTTTAGTTTAGTACTGTATTGTACTCTACTGTATAGAAAATACCAACTGTACTCTCATTCCATTATTCCATTTTTTTTAAAGAGGTTAGGATTACTATTTAGATACAGTCATATTATTATTAAACGGTTTCAGTGAGAGTATTTGCTATTTTTACTTTAATTTTTGTAAGATTTTCAACCATTACGAAATAATTTCATCAGAGTTCTTGGCATCTTCTATTAGAGCTTGAAAAAGTGATCAACTGAAATAAATGAAAATTATATCAACCTTGTGATTGGCTTAACCAAACCACGAAAGATTTGATTGGAATAGAAATCACTCGTGCAGAACATTATACATATTTTAGTGTGTGCGATTATTTTGATTAATTATTTCAAAATTTATCTAAAAATTCTTCCACTTTTTTACCAACGCCAATTTATTTATTTTATTATATTTATTTACTTTACAATTTTTTATATTATATTAAAAACAAGTTTCCAGACTTTATAAATACTTTAAAAAAACATTCGTACAATAAACTAGTTAAAACGACATTTAGGAATGAACCAAACTGAAAAGATAATTTAACTACAATTTTCAACAATAACAAAAATGTGAAATATTTTACAAAATTTCTTTACTTTATAATAAAGAACACCGTTGTACACATAAAACAAGTTTTTTTTAATAAAATATTGAGGAATATTTTTTGTTAATTTGTTTATTTTTCTTGGTAATCTAAAAGGTCAAAAATGTCAAGTTTGAGAGAATTAATAATAATTTATACCTTTCTTTTGATTTAACAATAAATAGCTAATTTTAAGCTTTTCTATTAAATTTTGATTGCATCTATTATGTTGTGGCATCATAAATATTATTGTTGACTCGATTGGCTACATCCTTTGCAGTCCTGTTACTTTCATAATCAATTGTTTAATATTTATATACTCAGAAAACAAATGTTTACAAGATACTACCATGAGGCAATATAGATGTTGTAGAAGAAAATGTGTATCTTGGTTTTTAAAAACGTAAAGTCAAATGTGCATTCCCCCCCCCCCCCCCATGGGAAACAAAAGTGTAATTATTTTCCGAATATAATGTATAGATGGCGCTCCGAGTTACGCATTTTGCTTACGGTGACAAAAAAACGAGATACACATTTTATTTACGTTGACAAAAAAGAGATACACATTTTGCTTCCCGTGACGAAAATAAAAGATACACATTTTGCTTTTCACGTGATAAAAAACGTGAATATTTTAAAAATATTTTTTGCAACAATATTGATATAATAAAATTTTCTATCACAGTGTCTGTACATGTCTACCAATTATATATGAATTCAATTCATAAATTTAGTAATCTATGAGAGCGAGATATGATCTGTACCGAGAGAGGAATGCTAATTTCTCCTCTCATTGATCACGACAGATATAAAAGCAGACTGGTTTTTAACTGCCTTGTTGCTACACACGTGACCTTACAAAATATGTCAACAATTTGAACGTAAAACTGTTGTTTGAATACATCAACTACGTGATGTATTCAGAGAAATTTTATCATTTTAAATATCAATGAAATGATCGATAAAGTTATGTTTTACTGATCGTTTAAAGACTCACATAATGTATGCATATGCACTAAATAATAATTGGAGTTCCATTGTTATCACGTTAAAGGGTGTAAGCATTCATGTTAAGGTCAACGTCATGTTGGATCACTCAATAACATGGGCCTCTGTAAGAATATTACTCATTTTCCTATCATTTTAAGCAATATTTTTGACAGCATTGATGCTGTTAATACTTTAAATTTCTCAAGTATGTGAGAAAAATAATAATAATAATAAATTAACCAATTTTCAAAAGAAAATAGCAATAAAAAAGTTTCTCCTATGCTGAGCAATGTTGTACACCCTATATACTTCCTAAAACTATGTTTACAGAGTTTAAATACGAAGAATTATGATTAGGTCTTAATACTTCACATTAGCTTAAAATTATATTACTTTAATTTTGTTTCTTTGTAGTGTGTCAATTTTTTAAATTATTTTATGTTTGACTTTTACTGATGCATGGTGTTGTTAATGTTGTTATGCTTAAAGGCGTAGAACACGTTTAACAAAAAACTTGCCTAATATCCTAATCAACGTTAATTTAGACGGAGTCATTGACTTCTAATATATTTTCCCTTCACAAAATGTCAAATGCGGGTTTATGACGTCACAGATCACCTGGTCCACGCGCGAGAAAACAAGCAAGCTGTGACGTCATAAATCCGCATCTGACATTTTATGAATGTAAAATAAATTAGAAATCAATGACTCCGGCCAAATTAACGTTGATATTTAGGTATGTTAGGATATTAGACAAGTATTTATTTTTTTCAAGGTGTTCTACGCCTTTAAGTTTGATTTTGTTTTTAAATTCTATATATAAACAACATAATAGTAGGATTAAAATATTTTTTAAATGATTAATTTAACTTTTCAGAGCGAGCACATCTCAATACAAACAACCTGAATAATTAAGTATAGGCTGACAAGCATGTAAGTTATGAAAATTCTTTCTTTTATTTTTGACGTTTAGCGTATGCTCAAATTATTTCTTATATGGCAATTAACACCTGCACAAAATATAGTATATAGCGGCAACGTAAGACATAAAAGGGCTTATTTTTCCATCAGTATATATCTACGGTAATTATACACATGAGAGAGAGAGAGAGAGAATAAAACTTACTTTTAAATTTTTGCAACATTGAAATTCCTAAGGTGTGAAATTTAAAAACCGGTTTCAGAGACTTTTGTGTTCATATACACTGACAAAAAGTTTTCATTTACTGCACAGTGAAGGAAAAAAGCAATTTTGTATGAAATTTCCGGCGGTTTAGTCAATGAAGTCACCGAATGATGTATAATATCTTTTATAGCAAATCAAAACCATTTATAAAAAATTACATCAGCATATAAGGAAGGAAATGTGTTTTAACGTAACTGAAAAACTTATTTATTAATAAAACAATATTAATTTTATAACAGCAAATTGGTATTTCACACTAGCTCTGAAATATTTTATTTAATATAAATTTAATGTTTCTGCACTTACAATTCAATGATTGTAGTAAAACAAAATTGCTTATGTATTTTTAACTATATAACCAGATAACCATGGCTGGTATGATTGTAAATTTAATAATCATAAATTTCTCATATACAAAATATTGAATTGCAATGGACCACTTGCAATGAAATGATTTTAATTGTTGCAACGTGTAAGTGAAAACGTTTTTTTTTTTATAAGAAATGCATTAAAAATATTCAAATATATTTCAAATAGTTCGTTCATTGCAAGTGGTCAATTGTACAGTACATGCTTGTTCAAACGTACATATATATATGTATATATGTATATATGTATATGTATATGTATGTATATGTACGTTATATGTATGAAATAAAATAGCGTGAAAATGAAACTATTTTACAGTTAAATTTAAGCTTTAAATGTCAATTATATATATAGAGAACAACAAGTCAATTACAGAATAAAATACAATTAATGTTAAAATAGATTATATAACGTATACATTTCATTAGTCAAATAATCTGATTCAGTTAATTCCTTTTTTTTTTTTTTTTTTTTTTTTTTTTTTTTTTTTTTTTTTTTTTTTTGTAAAATAATAGCATATTAAAACATTGACTATATAATACCTTATTTACAGAAGACATTTATGAAAATCTCTCCGTGTAAGGTCAGATATTAATATGTTTCACATTGGCAATCAATAGAAGCAGACGTTATAATTAACATGGATCGTAAATTAATTGTCTATATGGAAATAATTACATAGATATGTTAAACGAAATAATTATATTAAAATGTCTATTCTTGATTTATTTCACATAATTTCCATGTTAATAAACCAAGAAATAAATCAATGAGTTTCGTTATTATTTATTAAATAATACTGAAATCATTATTATTTTTTTATTAATAGTTATTTATTTTTATTGATAATATTATTTACATAAAATATATTCCCACGAAACATTTGATTTCAACTTTAGAAATCCTTATTTTAATAAATTTTATAATAAAAAAAAACTTTATTATAGCTTTAGTTTAACTTGATAATAATATTTTGGTTTCCAAACAATTTTAAATAAATAATAATAAAGAACTAACAAAAATATAGGAGAAAAGCTCGAACTAAAAAAATTTAAGAAACCACATGAAATCAAAAGTAAGAAAAGTTGAGCTAAAATGACGTATAGCCAGCAGTTACCATGGGAGGAAGAAGGAAAAAAAAAAAAAAAAAAAAAAGCGTCAAGTCTTCGAAGCAAGGTTTTTAATTTAAAATCAATTTTATTGCGTGCAACCGCCAATAAAAAATGCATAATGCAAATTTTTGCTCCGTATGAATAGGTCATAAGGTCATAATTGATGTGTGTTTTTTATATATTTTAATATAGAGCTTATACACATTATATACTTATGATGTTCGAACCAGCCGACAAGATCCAAGTGAGGATCTTGGCTGGACGAAAAGTGTATTCAAAATGTAAAGAAGAATTAAAAAAAAAAAAAAAAAAAAAAAAATACACTGATATAAATAACTCCGTAATAATTATGCTGGCTCATTTTCAGCACAAATCTTGCATTATTTAGCATAATCTTTGCTATACTGCATAATAACTATCTTACATAGCATAAATATTATGTTGTACAGCATAATTATTTATGTTATATTAAAATTTAACATAATTTACGCTATAATGGCATGCAGCATTATTTACGTAATTTATTTTTTTCGAGTACTATTATAGAAAAATTGAAAAAAAAAAAAATTAATAATAAAAAAGAATAAAAATAATTCACAATATTAAAACTCACCAAGTGTTCATCTGATGTAAGATTATAAATATATTAAAACTTCACTAACTTAAAGATAAAAATTATAAAAGTAATATAAAATAATCCTATATGTGAAAAAGTAAAAACTCCACAATATATTATAGCTCAACCTCAGTGTTGTATAGTATTAAAATTCAAATTACTGTACATATATTACTTAAGATTATTCATACTATTGTAGTACTTCATACTTAAGGAAAGACTAAGATTAATATTGTACTGCAAGTAGTATGAAAAAAGTGCATAAATATAATATATAAAGTTGTTGTTGTTATTAATGTACGAGATGTTTATTATATACTTTACTAAGCTATGAACACCTGTTCTGTTCTGAATACAGGAAAAAGTATAATATATAGCTTGTTTTGCTGCTATATATGTACATATATGTACTGACTATATATATGTTATGTATACGACTAGAGGATTAAAGTAAATTAATTTACCTACTTCCTCTGAGTGAATTGTGATTTATGTATCATTCTTAACGAGAATATTTTTACATAATGTATAACAATATAATCAAGTACTCTGAGATTGATTTCAAGCTACGTTTGCTTTCGTTATATTATGTACACTTTATGAATTTTTTTTTATGGTTTTTAGTACACTTAAAAAATAAATGTTTACTCACAACGCACAAGAGAGAGTACCTGTACGAAATACTTTGACTATAATTGTTTTTTTTTTTTGTTTTTTTTTTTTTTTAATTCTACGTTACAATTTTTGTACATTTTTCGCCCAGCCAAGATCCTCATTTGGACGTGTGTATTTTCTCTTAATATTTATTAATCTTGTAAAGGTTATAGTGTTGCTGCAAGATGGTTAGTAGTACAAAATATACATGGGTTCTCCGTAAATATTAGAGTATTATACCTATTTCACTAGGAGACAGTACCTAGTACCCATGCACTAGTGGTAGGGAGTAAACATTAGAGTATACTCTGTTCCACATTTCAGTAGTAGACAGTACCAATGTACTATTGGTAGTGAGTAAACATCAGAGTATACTCTGTACCGCATTTCAGTATAGGCAGTATACATTAGAGCATACTCTGTACCACATTTCACTAGTAGACAGCACCCATACACATGCACGATAGTAGAGAGAATAAATATATTAAATTTAATTCTTATAATCTCTAGTATTGAATTTTGAATAATTTTAGGTGTATAGTATTCTCTATGCATTATAATTTGATGTATAAGCATGAATATTTAGAGACAGTACACAACTAAAGAGTATCAGTTTTAGCCTCTACTACTTTGTATTCTTACTTTATAGTATATAGTTTAGGTTTTTCGTGTGAATATATTTTTTTGGTCTATATAATTCGAATAATTTTAGATATTCAAATAAAATGTTCTTGTTTAAAATAATATACTAAACTATATAAAACCATTTAACTAAATAATTGTTTATTCAACTTAGTAAATACGAACTGTATAAATAGTTTTTTTTAGTTGTATTTAAAATAAAAATATAGTATTCTCTTTTACTGATAGGATTCACTTCTATTATATTATTTATTTAATAAAATAAAAAATAATAATTTTTTTTTTTTTTTTTTTTTTTTGCAAAATAGGCAAATGGTGCAGTTACTGAACCCACATCGGGCAACAGTAAAAAATATAAACACATATATATTTACTATTAGAAAAAAAACATTAAACACATTTCTATATAAATTTCATGATGCTGTAGCTTATGCTAATACATCTGTATGTTCAGAATGCAGAGCAAATGAGCAAAGGAAGTTTAATTTTCAGAAGTAAAAAAGGTTTTTTCCTCTGAAAATTAAACTTGATATTAAACTAAAATTTAACATCAGGATACTAGAGTAACTAGACTAAAACCTACTCTTAAGCATATTTAAAAATATAAAAAAATAATAATATATTTCCAAATTTTTGAATAAATTAAAATTTGTGTTGTATGCATGTATATATGTTTCTGAAGTAAAAAAAAAATAAAAAAAAATCTATTACTAAACAAACTTACTTTATATTTTCTCATGTTTATGTACATTTCTTAATATTTCAATCTACATTTTTTCAAACTCAACGAAAAGTTGGGTCCGGGTTTTTGAACCCGTATTTTTCAAATGTTGGGTCCGCGGACCCGGGTCCCAAAAACCCGCCCAAAATCTCGGGTTTTGGAAGGTTTCGGGTCCGGGTCCGGGTCCGAACCTCTGAAAAAAACTGTACTTTATAAATTATTCATAATTTGAATACTGCTTCTACAATGTAAATATTTTGATGTCCAATCAGTGCAATTTGGAGTTCAATATAAACTGTAAAAGCAAAGTTAAAAAAATAAAAATACATACCAGCATGAAACAAAAAGTATTTTTAAATAATTTACGTTTCAGATATTTCAATTATAATTTTATTATTTATATCATTTTATCCTCCTTTTTTTAATATTAAAACCTAGATAACAAGCCATAACCACTACTCGAATAAACGAGCTCTAGACAATCATATATTTAATATTTTTATTTATTACTATAAAAATAATAGTTTATATTATTCGAATACAATTATAATTCAGATATAATATTTGAAATAAAAATTCATGAATGACATATTGATATTTTAATTTAAATGTTATAAAGAAAATAATAACAATAATAATAATTTTATAGTTGTGGCGTGTTGTATATAAAAAAATATAGTTATTTATAGAAATAAGAAAATTATGACTATTTATTTTATTACTTTGATTATATGTATGAGAGTTTTGTCGCACGACAATATTGATTACTGGGGGTACAAATATACTTGGTGCCATTTATGAAGCTAATAAAATCACAGTCATTAAAACAATAACATTGTTTAAAAGTTAATACACACAAGTTTCACGCTAAGATATTAGTTCTATGATAAAATAACGTACGTACAGCTCTGGCCAAAAGTTCCCGAACGATTTGCATAGGCAACCCGCAATCACACAATGTTATCTTTATGAGAAAACGCAGCGGCTGCCGCTGCCCCATTCGGGAACTTTTGACCAGAGCTGTACGTTGTAAGTTCACAAGGATGCATAAAGATGCCTCCGCGTCAAAAGCGAGCTAGAGAACTTTAACAGAGAAGCGACATCCCAAAAAGTTAGACAGACCCGCAACACTCATTTCTTTAAAATTGGCAACGCTGCAGACGAAATTACTATAGCGCGCTCTCTCATTGGCGCCTTGATTTGGCCACTTCTGGCCTCTGATTGGTGCTTTAAAACACAACGTTGCCAAGTCAAAATTGTTGAGTGTTGCAGTCTGCCTAAAACATGGGGATGTCGCTTCTCTGTTAAAGTTCTCTAAAGCGAGCATCTACACTTTCCAGATTTCCGACAAAATGACTATCTACACTTTCCAAGCAGCGCTGTAACTCGACTAGCGGCCATAAGCTTAACATTGCAGATGCTCGGCGGCGGAAATCTGGAAAGTGTAGATGCTCGCTTTTGACGTGGAAGCATCGATAAGCAAAAAGAGAACAAGGGAGTTTACGTTGAATAAACAATTAACTCATGACAGAAAAAAGTCTTAGGCTGTTCGAATGCGATTTCGGACGTTTTTCGAACTCGAACAGTTCGCGTGCGTGGTAGTTTTAATTTTTTTAGGTGATCAAATTCATGTTCGACAACACTGTTGTGACTGTTGAGTGTTCGAAATTTTGTACACTGAATCGAAAACTATTGCAATTAAATTTTAGGTAACAAAAGTTAAATTAATTATTAATTAAATATTAAAAATTGGTGTATGTAATACATACTTAGATTTTAAATAATTGCAATATTGTTTTTGTTTATGTTGTTAATTTAGTTTCTTTGTTTTTTTGCCTTTTCATTTTATTTTTCTTGATGGAATCTTTCTTGATAAAACTTTGTCATTTTAATTTAGTTACTGAGTTACAGTACTAAAGAACTTCACTTTTACATTACACTACTTTACTTTTGTACTTGCTGTAAAACATAAATTAATTAAAATTTTGATTAAATAAAATAAATTAAAATTACATCTAAAAATAATAAATATAGAATTAAACATTTTTATGAAATTTTGTTCTACGTTGAATATTTCAATTTTTCCACCATTAGTTTAAAAATACTTTTAAAATCATAATGACTAATGTGCAGCGTCATTTTGTACTTATAAAATTTAATAATAATATCAAATAACATACGTACTGCGTGATAGGTATTACTTATCATTTCTTTGAACAAGAAATGAAGGAACACAATTAAATTTTATGCAAGACTTATTGATAAAGAATATATCAACAACAAGAATGATAAAAACGTCATCAAAAAATTACGAAGCAAAAAAATTCAATATGATACTTATATTTCTTTTTTAAACTTTTTATGAATTTTCAGATTTTTTTTTTAACGAGACAAAATATTTTTACATACATATTCAATAAATATAAATTGTATGTATGCTATATATTGTATTTTTAATCTATTATGTTAGAGTTATTACACTACGATCATGTGGGTTGACTAATAAAGGAACAACTGTTATGAGGCAGACTTAAAGCGATTTCGCTCACATCTGCTTCCATTTTAACGTACTGCGCATGCGTAGTACGTAGAAACGAAAGTGAATGCGAGTGAAATCGCTAAAGTCAGTCTCAAAACAAACGTTCCTATATTAGTTTTTTTTTTTTTTTTTTTTTAATATTTATTTTCATATTTAGATATTGTGAGTTCTTCTCAAAGGAGAATGCACAATATATTTGAAACAAAAATAACGAGATGAATATGCGTTCGAAATCTTCCAAAGAACAAAGACCTTACGCTAGATATGTTTACAATACACAATTTGATTGGCACTTCAAAAAAAACAAAACAAAAAGTCAATATCTTTGATATTTAATCTTTCAAACAATACATCAAAAGAAGAAGAAAAAAAAATCTATTAAAAAACACGAAGTAATATTTTGAAAAATATTTTTGTTTAAAATCTCAACTCAATAGTGTAATTTTACTATACTTTTAATTGATTATTCAGATTTCCTATAAAATATTATAACATAACGTGATAATAATGCTCATCGTTTATAATTTACGTTTAAGAGTTTAATGATAATAAAGTTGAATTGACTTGCACGGAAAAAAATTACTACCTATGATTTAGGTACATGAATCCTGTATTTTGCAATTGGTACACTTTCATTTGGAACAGGTAGTTATAAACTACAATACCACTTAATCTAAGTAAGTCACACCTTTATAGTAGCATATTGCACCTGTATTAGGTATTATTATAGTATAATAATACCTGTGTCCCATGTGGGGTATGAATTTTCATTGTAATGAAAAATTAAAACTAATGCATCAAAAAAAAAAAATGTATTTAAGCAAATTGTAACAAAAATTCAAAATAACTTAAAAAAAAATTGTTATACACGCCTATTAAATTTTAATTTCTAAATAACGTTTTATAAAATTATATAAATAAAAAAAATTGTCAGTGGACAAGTATGTGCTTCTATATGACAGGAACACCATCATTTTTTTTTCTCTATATATAAATATAATGAAAACATGAACAAACTAATTATTTGCACCATTACCCCTCTTGTCGGAGCAAAACTCGACATGGAAATATTTATACTATATAGAATTTTTTTTTCTACCCCATAAGCTTTTGTACTGATATACATTAATATATATATATATATATATATATATATATATATATATATATATATATATATATATATATATATATATATATATATATATATATATATATATATATATATATATATATATATATATAGGTTACATTTTTATTTTTGCATTAATTGGCAAACAAAATAAAAAAATATAAAGTTAAAATAATCAAATGTGACATTTTAAAAATATGTATCAGAAATTTTATTTTTAAATTATGTTATTATTGTTATGTAGCATGATTTAAATATATATGATTTTTTTTTTTATATTTATAAATAAATTATATTAAATTTCAACGAGTTTTTTTTTTCTATATATATTTTGATTGTATTATAGGATTAAAATATATGTTGAAATTAATATTATTATAAGGTTGATATATAGCAGTGTGAATAGAGATATATATAAGGATAACTAAACTAACTCAAATAGTATATAATTATTTCGATTTATTTATTTTAAATATGTATACTCACGGACAGAAATGTATATTATTTAAAAAAAATAAATCAATAAAAAAGGCAACATGAAAAATTATACCATTATACATGTACATTTTGTTGAAGACAAATCAAAATATTCGTATTGAATTAACATTTTAGGGTGCGATTTATCAAGCTAGATTATCAAGAGGCCTCATGCGGACAGTATTACATAATTTATGCTGCATTTATGTCATATAGATTAAAGCAACATAAATAATTATGCTATATACAACATAATACGCTTAGTAACATTGTTATTATTAACTATATAGCATAAATTATATCACAGAAAGAATATTTACATAATTTATGCTCCATGTTTTTATAGCATAAGTGATGCTAAATTAGAATAACATAAATAATTATGCTGTACTATATAATATTTATGCTATGTAACATAGTTATTATGCAGTATAGCATAGTTTTTGCTGTATTGAATGAATTATGCTGAAAATGAGCTAGCATAATTATTAAGTTTAGTTATTTTTGATCGTGTGTTTTGAACTAATTGTGCTGAAATTGTAAATTAGCGTAATTAATTATTATGATTTTTTTTTTGTCCATGCAGGAATCCTAAGTAAGAGCCTATATATGATTATCTACAAGCATATTGGTGACTAAATTGTCATGTCTTGCATAAAACATTATTATGGTTGCAAAAAAGATAATTAAGACTATACAGGAACTTTATTGAAACTTTATTATTGTATTTATAAATGTAATTATTTATTTATTACTATTAAGGGAGTAGGGGACTGACGTCGGCCATTAGACTCGAACTTTTCTCGTCAAAAAAATCTGAAATTTTGCACAATGATACTTCAGCTTAAGACAATTTCAAATATATAAAAAATTTGGGGGGTCACTGTGCAAATTAATTTTATATGATTTTTTTGAAATTTTAAGCCCATAAGGGCCAATGTTAATTTCAATAATTTTTTCATTTTTTCGGGACGGTTAAACATCATGAAATTTTTATCACGGCTAGGTGTGACCCTTAGCTACACATTGCCACCAAATTTAGACCCAAAACAATTCTAGTTTTTGAGTTATAAGGTCGGTACCTTACTCCCCTAAGTTAACTGCAAATGCAGACTAGACCAACGCTTGTATTAACAATGCTATGTAACTATGACCTGCCTATGGGTCAATAACATTTCTTATTCTTAGAAGTTACATAAGGTTAATAAGACTTATTGAATATCTCCGACCGATACTGTTTGAAGCACAAGAAATATTTTTAACAATACTTTTTGAGGGTGTTAAAAATGAGCCTATTTAAAAATAATTAATGATTTTTTTTTAAATATATTCTATTAAAATTTCAATTTTTTTACTGATCCATAAAATTAAAATACTGTTACTTTTATATTAACTTTTTCGATGCAACTAAAGAAAAAATAAATCTCATCAATTTTAGTTGTAATTTCTTGGAGGTATATACAATACATTCTGGGTCACAAAATTGATCTAATCATTCTAAAGTAACTGCCCATCATTATTAAAAATAAAAATTTCTTCAATCGTCGCGACAAAAAAGATAAATAGTTTTATTTTGTTGTTAAAAAAGTTGTTTTAGATAGAAAAAACTAGATAATATTACTAACAACCCTTTTATTTTAAAGTTATATTGTAACATGATGCTATTTATTATAATTTTTAGTAGCTTAAATAGCTCATTATCTCTGCAATTAAAATAGTTAGTGGAGAAACACACAACCATCAATTCTCCCGCTATACTTTGTATATAAAAGGGTTGAAGATGTAAATAATAAGATGGCGTCGTTAAATCTTTACAACCACAACATCAAAATTACCTTACATCAACTTTATACCTTAGCCTAAGTATAATATTAACTATCAGTTTTATTGAGAAAAGTTTACTACACAAGTACCTTAAATATTAGGATCAAGTATAATGTTCTCGTGTCTGTTTTCTACTTTCTTGTAATTTAAAACTCAAATTTTCTCTATAAATCGTCGTCATATCTTGATGTTAACAAAGAAAGTAAATATGTATAACAAGGACAAAATAGCTGCACCACTCTCAAATTATAATTGGAGGAAAAAAAAAAAAAAAAAAAAAAAAAAAAAACGGAAGCTTTTTTTTTTTTTTAGTTAATTTTAATAACGTTAGCAAAACTTATTAGTGTTTATGTTAATTGATACTTAATTAGCGATATTTTAAATAGATGAAAAATATTTAATTATAACTTTAACGTGCTATTCTTATTTATTAAAATCAACAAAATTAAAAAAAAAATGCATTTAATAAAAACTTAATTATTAATAAGAAAGAAAATCAACGTTTATGTTTTAAATTAATTTGTATAAGTTGTATTAAACTTATTGCAATTAGATAAAATTTGTATCATTTTTTAAATTTAAGAGTTATAGTATTTTAGTATTATATAGTATAGCAGTACAGTATGTTAGTACAGTTTTGTTAGATTATTTATATAAATTTTCAAATTCAAATTCAAAATTCTTCATTCATTTCTTTCATCCTATATACATAAAAATATGCATCTGTCCAAGTTATTGCTTTAAAAAAAACACAAGCAAATAGAAATGATAGTCAATAAACAATATATACAAAAACAATTACTTAATTTTAATTAATTTTAGTTACATTAATCAGTTTTACAGATAAACTTTATTCAAAATATGCATTTTATTTTTATGTAATTTGCGATCATAGTTATTTAGTTTCAAATACGAGTAGTAATGTTTTTATTTTATACTTTTCTTCAATAATAAAAATATGAAAAATAATTTTTGTTTAAGTTTTTACAAACATAGTGGCATTGTTTATAACAGCTGATAATCATTAAAAGATCATTGACTTTTTTTTTTCTTCTTCCCCCTAACTTATTCTATAAACCAAAAACTTTAGAAAAACATACACGAAAAATTGTTTAAAAATTCTTTAGAGTCGTAATTTTTTTTATACTGCACTCCCCTATATATAAAGAGATGTATAGTGAAACAACTTTAAAAATCAATTCTGTTTTGTACATATTACATTATTAACATATTAGAAATTCTCTTCCCTCCTCCTCCTCCCACTTTGCCTAACACGCACAATAACATGCAAATTATCAGCTTTTCAACCGTGTTTACAATACTTTATTAATTTCTAATTTTTTTTTATCTCTTATAAAAAATCTAAACAAGATAAAAAAAATACATGGGATAATAATATAGAATAGAATTATCTCAATTTTTTTTAAATTATACTTTTGTTTTTGTTTCAAAAGTATAGGGTAATTATGTGGTTGAGATAAAAAACAAGATTTTAATATGATATAAACGCTACTGATTTTTTAAAACTTTTTGATAGACGCGCGTGATCTTTTTTGTATGTATATTGCTATTCAATAATTTTTATAATATAAATGTATTATTTTCTATGAAATTTGTTAATAAATTAGAAAAGTAATAAAATAATTAAATCTGTGCGCTTCTCTTTTTTAATGTGCCTATAAAATATAATTGGAGGTATATAGCCATTCCTATAAATGCATTCTTGTATTTCAGATGTTACCTATGATAGGGAATATTAATAAAAATGTTAGATTGCAATATGTCAAGCATGTCTCGTATCCCTCATTTCCGGCCTCAGTGAAGAGGTTTTCTTAGAACAAAACAAACATTAAAAACATGCTCCTGCAATGCTTAAGTATAGTAAATTAAATAAAAGAACTTAAGTTTATCCCGCGACACCTATTGGTTAGATCACTACACCGGTAAGCTCAATTTTGGTTCCTTTACTTTAAACTCTAATTTATAAGAAACTAATAAAGTTTAACCTTAAAGGAATAGACCGGAGAAAAACATATAAGCATTTATATCACAAAACACTTAATGGGACTTACAAAAATAACTATTGTTTGTCTCATAACCCTCCATAGTGATCAGAAACTTCGATTTATGCAACTCGCACAACATTTTCATACTAACTTTTGCATGTTTCTGACGTCATAAACATTAATAGTCACGCAAATTGTATACTTTACAATATTTTCACGTTCTCTCGTGGAGCTACATTAACATTCTGGTAAAAATTGTCAACAGTTTTGAAGATCCCATTTCGTGTTTATTCATTAAAAAAACACATGTTGTTTTATGTGGTCTATGCCTTTTATCACGTTATATTACACAGCAACTTAAGTTTTTTAAGACAAGATTTTGGAATCTTAACTTCTCTCTCTCTCTCTCTCTCTCTCTCTCTCTCTCTCTCTCTCTCTCTCTAACTCAATAGCTCAAAAACAAAACATATATAAAATAAAGCAACATAACAAATAAAGCCTATGAAAAGTTTGACGAAGTAAAATCATTATTATGAAGCTGAAAGACTTAAAAAAGACAGGGACCAAATTCTGTGGACCTTACGTAAGTACCTTATTTTACCCGATTACTTTGGCTCCTAAAAGTCCCTAAGAACATACACTTATAAAATCTCTCTATAATATTTCTACATTATAGAAACTCTTCTTATGTAATCCTATGTTTTTAAAACTTGATCTTTTAGTATAAAAAGCAGAAAGGTGCGATGCTGGAGCGCCGCTCCGGCAGCTTGCTGAAACACAATGTTAGGTGGCGCGCACGTCACTTGCGGGTCGCTTTAGTCGGCAAGTTCAGTCGCTGTTGGTGCGTTCTCTGTGCGGTCGTCTCTTTGCCTCTCTTACCGGCAACTAGAGCCTCGACTGCCGATATGTAGCTCATCTTCGGTAAAACGTGTTACAAATTTAAGAAAACATTAACTTTAATTTCAACAATGCCTAATATACTATATGAACCAACATAAAAACAATTTATATATTGGTGTTTTAATTTTTTATAAACAATTTAATTTTATTTATTAAAAAATATAACTATTAAAAAGAAACAGAAAAATCTTTTTGCAAGTTTTTTTTTTAAAATAAATGTGTTCGTGAAAACTTGTTTGATGACTAAACTAGTCATTATAAAGATAATATATCAATATTAAATAATACTAATTAATATTAGGTAAAAAATAATAGATAGAATTGGTGTTTCTGTAGCTGTTAAATCATATTATATATAAAAGTGTGTGTTTTTTAGTGGAAAAAAATAATAATAGTTGTGAATATTATATGTGTTAATAATAAATTTTAAATATTATAGTAAACAAATTTATATATATATAAAAAAAATGAAGTGTTATTTGATAAATAATAGAAGATATTTTAGAATTATGTCTCCAGTTTTAATTATTCTACTTTTAACAATGATTCAAGCGTCATTTTCAACAGATGAACTTACGGAAATCGACAAACCAAGTAAGTTTTTTCTTCTTTTTTCTCAAAAAGTTTTCATGTTTTAAAATCAGTGAATTTAGATTAAAATGATGTTACAATAAAAAAATTTAAAAGTTATATTTTGCGGTTATAATCTACATTTGTATGTACATAATTAGTTTTGTTAAAGTAAAAAAAATCCAATCAAAAATATTGAAATGAAGAGCGAGAGAGTAAATGAAAATATTTTATAGTAACAAAAAAAATAAAGTATACCGTACGATTTTTTTTTTGTTAATTTTATTATTTTTTGTTTTTAATCCCACCAATTTCATGTATGTGTTTAAAAAAAAAAGTTAATTAGTATAAGCCTAATGAAAAATATAAACTAATTTATCAAAAATTGACAGGGGAAAAAAAAGTAAAAAGAAATTTAGATTATGATTGTATTTTAATTGTTTTAAATTATACGTCAAATGTCACGAAAAACTTGATTTTAAAAGTGTTTTTAACACGATAGCATTTTTTTTTCTATACAACATTTTGTTTTCAAATATTATTTAATTTTACTGGACATTTTTAATGATATATAACCCGTGTGATAGATTTTCTTATAGATTCAACTCAAATTTCTACTCTTACTATAATACTGTTTTAAATTAATACATCGTAAAAATTTAAATTGCGTTTTCCCTTATACTTTTTTTTCCTTTTTTTTTTACTTTTAAGTGCGATGTGAGTAAAAGATATAAAATTTGCGCCATCATCAAAAAAATGATGATTCATTATAAAAAAAAAAAACACACACTTAAAAACTTCAATTAATTCTCATATAAAACAGCCGTTAAAGAAAAAGACTTTAATTTTTTGGATAAATTTAAGAAAATTAATAATCTCTAAGTATGGTATTTAATTATTAAATTAGAACGTTTAAACAATAATTTATCAAAACAGAAATTTATTAATTACTCCCGATTATTCTTATTTTACTTAGTTTATATAATATGAGCTTTTGTGTTATATAATGTGATTTAATTTAGTCCGTGACTTTTTTTTATTATTTAATTGAGAAGCAAATTGAAGTCACTTGATTGAGTGATTTCCAATTTCCGGTTCATACTTTTTTTTTCTCTTTCTCCTGATTTTTATTTACCAATAAAGTTATTAATATTTACTCTCGCAGAAACACCACCTCTTAGCGATAAAATGAGTATATTATTCTCACAGTTTGATTTAATGGGACATAAAAGTATGAGTTTATAGATAGAAAACTTTGGCGATAACGCATAAAATGAATGTTCACTTGAGCTCCATTAGACAGATCGCGTCAAAAAATATTTTGAGCAGGAAACATCAAAACATACCAGATGTGAAGAATTAGAAGGTGCAAACTAGTTTGGACAATAATATTTCTCTTCAACATAAAAAATGTTCTGACTGCATGCGAGGACAATTTTGTAACTCTCTCTCTCTCTCTCTCTCTCTCTCTCTCTCTCTCTCACCCTCTCACCCACTCTATGACGATTATTGTTGTGTCCACAATTGTTTTCTGCACAATGAAATGTATTTCAGTACTTAACTGTAATTTAGCAGAAGGAAAGACGTCAATTTAAGACTATATTTGCCTTAATTTATAGAACTAAAATAAGGTGTTAATTTGTCTATTAAATTCATCTCTCATTTATGCCCACGTATTTGTATATATAATATACAACATTTTTGCAATAAATTCATAGTTCTTAACTTAAATATTGTAAAAACTTTATATTGCTATATGCAAGACAGAAAGAAGACATTTACAACATCTAAAAATTCGCACAATTCTCTAAATTAAAAGTAAACTTTAATATAACATTTTTTTTTTAACAAAATTTCTCCAGTATAGTCTAAAGTAAAGAGAGTTTAGTGACAGGTAGGTAGGATATAATTGGAAACAAGGTTGAAATGATGTGGTTCGCCACATAGAAACGTGGAGATTGAAGAGAGAGAGAGAGAGAGAGAGAGAGAGAGAGAGATCTTGTTACCTTGAGAAAAATGTCAGTAGCTACGAGTTACGAGACGAGTAAGTTTTTTTTTTTTTGTTTGACGTGAGGTTAGGAGGCGCCTCGTTGTATCTCTCGCGGCAAACGAGACGCCAGTTGGGGGTTCCCGCAACCTTCCGTAACACCCGTTTCATTTTGATGTATACCTTTGTTTTTGTGTCATTTTATTTTACATTGAATTTTATATGTTTTTGCTTATTACTTTCTATATTAATTATTTATTTTAATGAAAATTGGTCTCTCTCTCTCTCTCAGGGTTACCAACTATTTGAAACATGAAAAGAGGACAGGCTACCCTATACTGAGGGGGGGTGCAGGGGGGGACACCCCCCTGCCGGGGGTGCGGGGGTGTCCCCCGCAAGAAATTTTGAGAATTTTGGATTAAAAATTCACAATTTGGTGCTCTATTTCTGGCCCATGTTTGAGTATTTTTAATCTTATTTTAAAACCATTAATTTAACGTAAGATATGAATATTTTTATTACATAATTAGGTCCAAAAAGATTAAAAAATATATTATAATGAAATTTGGAGGTTGTCGGTTAAAAAATTTCTTAAAAAATTTCTAGGCTTAAAACATGCCTATTATGCCTAGTATTTATCATTTAAATTTCTCCAGAATCGGGCAGTTGAGGAAATTTTAATTACTTTTTAAAGTTGTGATGAGAGAGGTGATAAAAATTTGTGGCCAATACTTAGTTTTTTAGTTATTATATTAGAATGTACTGTACAAAATATTTAAAAAGATTTAAATTCATAAAAATTTAAAGAAAAAAAGATGGAGAGAGAGAGAGAGAATTAAAAATTGAGCACTACTATATATCGGATTTTTTTTTTCTCAGAGGATCTACTTATTATAAAATAATGTTTATATCTAAATTTTCCTTTTTTAATTTTATGTTTCAATCATTGTTTCTGGCAATACCTATAAAGCTATTTATGAATAAACTTTAATTTTTTAGTTTAAACTACCTGGGGAACAAAATAATTAAGTTCTATTTTTATTAGAAAAGAGATGCATTTTTTTTTAATCATCCCGTGAGTCCTGCACCCTGAACAGATAAATCTATAGAGATGGAACTTGAAAAAAAAAATATCTAGGAATTTTAGATTATGCCATCTATATGGCATCAAAATAACCCTCAAGTCAATATTTCTCAGACGTTTTCCTGATTTTCAATCAATTTGGTTATCGCAGCTAGTTTTTTCATTTACCAATAAGTATATTTTTTGTTAACTTTCTGTTCGTTTCATTCCCCCCCATAAAAAAAGTAAACATTAAATTGTGACAGGAACATTTAATCATTTGCTAGCACTAAATTAGTATTGTTGGTCTTTAGGTGTGCTTATATTTTCTCACTAATCCTTTTTTTTTTTTTTTTTTTTTTTTTTTTTAATAAAATAGATTAAATGCATTTTACAGAAGTTGCGTGAAGTTTTGCTCGCCGCAGGCGAAAGAATTTTTTTGAATTTTCATGAAATTTTTTCTACTAAATCAACTTTTTGTTGTCCTCTTTTTGAAGTCCAAAAAGAGGACATTCCTTGTCCTCTTTGGTACTTGAGAGGACATAGGACAAAAGCCCGAAAAAGAGGATGTCCTCTTAAAAAGAGGACAGTTGGTAACCCTGCTCTCTCTCTCTCTCTCTCTCTCTCTCTCTCTCTCTCTCTCTCTCTCTCTCTCTCTCTCTCTCTCTCTCTCTCTTTCTTTCTCTCTGTCCCCGTCAATGATAAAATTCATTATAATTTTACTTTTTAATTCAATTGGTTAATTTGATTTTCAAAGATTCCAATAATTATCGAGAATATTTTTGTATAATATTTTAAGTATAAAAAGCGTTAAATTATAAAACAATAAAATTGTTTATTGATTCATTTCATTATAATATACAAAGTTAGTAGAAATAAAATTGCTACATTTATATAAATATATTTATTTAATATAACTTTTGTAAATGTAAAGAGTTAAACTTCATTGCTGATTTTTGAATATTTTCAAACGGTAAAAATAACACCATATAAAATATTATTTATATATACATATCAATATAAGTGTGATTGAAAATGGGTAGAAAAAATAAACTTAGCTTACTGTTACTGTAATTATTAATAAATATTTTCAAAGACTGCAATATGATATTCAAAACATTATATATTAATAAGTGATTCATAAATAAAAACTTTTTTTTTTTATCATCGAAATAAATGGGCTTTTAATGTTAAAAATTCTAAACAATATTTAAACTAAAAAATTATTTGAACTGTAAAAAAAAAAAAAAAAAAAAAAAGTTATGCGTATAATAAATGTACAGTATATGTCTATATATATACATGTTTTAAAATTTTCTCATTCAAATAAATTGTATTGAAAATATATAATAAAATATTATAACTTTTTATATATCTCTCTCCATGGTTGCTATTTAAATGATCAATTTTCTGTGTTCAGTACTCAAATCAGTTTTTATACAAGCGCGTATTTATATTTATAACATTTTCATTTAATATTGAAGTGATATGTCCTGATATAATACAAGTTAATTGCGTCATATTACATCACATCGTTGTTATAATTGCATTGTTAGGAATTTATACCGAGACTACTAATCTACAGCAAGACTACCAGGCAATGAATCTAAGTGTTTCTTTAAAGGAATAGACCAGAGAAAAACATAAGCATTTATATCACAAAACACTTAATGGGATTTGCATAAATAACTTTAGTTTTGTCTCATAGCCCCGTAGAAGTGATCAGAAATTTTGATTTATGCAACCCGCACAACATTTTCATACTAATATTTTGCATGTTTCTGACATCATAAACATGAATTTTCACGCAAATTGCATACTTTACAGTTTTTTTACGCTCTCTCATGGGGCTACATTAACATTCTGGTAAAAATTGTCATAGTTTTGAAGATCTCATTTTGTGTTTATTCATTAAAAAGCCCATGTTGTTTTATGTCGTCTATGTCTTTAAGGGTCGTGAATTATAAAGTATATGCCTGAAATTCACAAGTTGACCACCATTTTTTTAATTTTAATTGATTAATTTAGTGGTAAACAGTGACCTATGAATTTCAGTGACCTATGATAATAATTTGAGAGCTATTGAGATGGAGAGAAAAGACAATGGATTCACATTGGGCCTTATGGGAGTAAAATTTTAATACGTATCAATCTAAATTTTTGCGTACTGCATACTTTTCAATATTTGGAGTTTTGTTATCACTGCAGGAAAAAAAGGTTTCATTTTACAACTCAGAGTCAAAACTCAAAACCAGCAGCTTTTCTTAAAGCAGCAGTAAAATAAGAGAAAGATTTTTCCTAAGCATAATTATCAATTTTTTTGTTCGCACAGTTCCATTAGAAATCCATATACTTAAAGCTTTATCCTCAGCATATTCATACTGCCATATTAAACTACAGCAGTTGTTGTGTAGTTTTATTCATGATTTAATGTTTCTATTTTTTTTTTTTTTTTTTTTTTTTAATATTATATAAATTTTGAAATCATTTCCAACGTTCAAATATTTCAAAATAACATTCCTTCCTGCTAAAGTCTAAAAGTTTTATATATTTTAAAAAGCTTATTATTTTATAAAATTATTTTAATTATTATTTGTAAATTTGTGGTTTATTTTATTATCTATTATATTGGAATTCAATTTCACAGAATTCATATTTCAAGCGAAATAAAACACTAATTATGAATTGCGATATTTATACGTTTTGTTAAATACACTGACGACTTAATTGATTATCAAATCACAAAAAAAAAAAAAAAAAAAGTTTAAAAAAATTACGTCGTTACACTATAAAAAAAAAAAAAAAAAAAAAAAAAAAAGTGTACTCGCAACGCACAAATGTTTAGCTATTATACCAACGAAATTCTTGAATTGTACCGCACGGAAATAAAAAGCTTGCCCAACTATATACAGACTGAAATGCAACACTAAAATTGCAAGTTATTCATTTCATTTGGGTACCTCAAAGCACGAGAGTTTTTTCGGAAAATATTCAATCTTGTACAATCGATGCATCAAAATAAGCAGAAAAATACATGAGTTCTCCATATTTATACATTAGAGTATACTCTCAACTCTCACCCATTTCACTGGTAGACAGTACCCATGGTAGTGAGTAAAAATTCACTGGTAGAGAGTATAAACATATTAAATGTTAAATCTGCATTGAATTTTGACTATTTTTTTTAATAGGGTGTATGCTCATGACGTCATATTTAATGCACTTGGACGCCATACTGGAGTAATGAATAACATTGATCAGTATAGTAAAAACTTTATTTTTGGCTATTTTCATTGGGAAATCGCCTAATTTTTGTTTTAATATTATTTTTCTCATGCATACTTGCGATACTAATTGAACCTATTAACAGTATAATAATGCTCTCAAATCAAAAATATTGCTTAGTATTTTTAAATTGGCATAATGGGTCATTTTCCTACAAGTTATTGAGTGATCCAACATGGTGTCGACTTTAACATGAATGCATACACTTTATGCATTATAATCTGATGTATGCACATGAATATTCAGTCAATGTTAAGTATAGGTATCAGTTTTGAACTACTAGCCTCTGGCACTTTATTTTTTCTCAGTGTAATTACTTTATTTGATTCAGTAGCATTTTGTCCGTGTATATTAAAGCGTTGTAATACTTGATATTTACATTGTTATCCACACTCCTCCCTGTGTAACCACTTGAACAATACCACGTTTGTTGTAATTGTAATATACACAACATACTCTACTCTCTGTACACTATACTATACAGTAGGGTATAAAAATTAAATATGTATGTTAATATCACAATATAATACACATTATTAATCTAAATTATATATGATTTATTAATGGAAAAAAAAAAGTAAAACAAATGAGTTATGAAAAGAAAAAAAAATCTGCTAATTTCATTTTAATTATTATTTAACGGTTGTTTAAAATACAAAGTATTTTAATGTGTGTGTTACCAAATTTGTAAAGCACACTCACACAGAGTTTTGAGTCCCATTTTCAAAAATATTAGCTTGGTTCATAATATAATCTCTTTATCTCCCTACTTGTTTTTAATAAAAATAATACGTAATAATGAAGGTGTAAAAAAAAAAAAAAAAAAAAAAAATTAAAATAAAATGTCAGTTACAAATCTCGCACTTGATACTTGTACTTTAGTATTATACTTATTATGCTATGAAATGCTGGTGTGTCTTTTCATTTTAATTGAATAATTATGAACATAAAATTGTAGTATAGTAATTACTATTTCCTATGTACAATTAAAGTAATTGAGCTTAATTCAATGTAATCACAGCTATATACTTTTTAAAAGATAATTGCATAAAGAGTGTAAAATTTTATTTGTAAAAAAAGAAAAGAAAAAAAAAATGATCTACCCCTCGATCTTGCAAAATTAATAAAATTCACTCCCTAAAATTGTCATAGCTTTTGAATACAATATTTAAAAAAATTTTGCAGACAATGCATTTTAACAATTTTGATGCAATTATTTCAAAAGGGTAGTATCTCAAAAATGTAGCCAATGTTACCAAATTGAAAAGAGGTTACAATGTAGGGTGCACAGCTTGATCTGGGTCAAAAAATTTATTATTTTCACCCCATTAAACACCGAAGAATGATTTAAAACACATATTTGAAAGGAAATAAAGAGAGAGAAAGAAAGAGGTTTGAGTTTAATTTAATCTTTTTTTAAACCACACCACCATGAGGTTTAAGTGTGTAAAAAAAATAAAAAATAAAAAACCATAAAATATGACATAAATGGGTTAATTATTAATCGATTTTTTTCACACAATTTCATGTATTTAGCTTTTCACCCCCACCCACAATGTAAGAGATTTAATTCTAAATTTTGGTTTTGTCCATATTGTGAAATAATAATGTATATTTCTTTTTACGCAATTATTTTTATGGTTGTGCTTCTAAAAAAATTTAAAATCGGATATGTCTTTTTTTTTTTTAATTTTTTTATTAATTAATTAATTTATTTAGTTTTTTTTTTTTTTTTTTTTTTTTTTTAATTTGAACAAAACACTTATTTATGCTTAAAAATTTAGCTGAAAAACAAATGCATCGGATTTTGATACAAATCGTGTGTTTACTTTTTACTTTGCGATTGGGTCGATTAAATAATTAAATCACCAGCTTTTGACTTCACTCAGAATTGGATAGTGTGAGAGAGAAAGAGAAAGAGAAAGAGAGAGAGAGAGAGAGAGAGAGAGAGAGAGAGAGAGAGAGAGAGAGAGAGAGAGAGAGAGAGAGAGAGAAGGAGAGAGAGATAATGATATCATAACTGACAGGATAGCCATGCAATGCTGTAGGTATTATAAGCAAGAAATTAAGCATACATAATTACTCACTAATTATAATAATTTTAATCGTATCGTATATCATATAACAGAATATTGATTTTAAAAAAAAGTGATAAATTGACTTCATTTTCAATATGCAATCGATTTTATAAGTCCTCAACCATTCAACTTGATAATTATTTTTCATTATAAATGATTTTCTATAAGTACCATCATGCATCTTGAATATTGTAATAAATTGCAAAATATAATGGAGAAAAAAACAGTAGTATTGAGCACCATATTATTATATATAATTTATACCATAATGGATAAAAAAAAGAAAGCAAGTTACTCTCATGATCATACCTAAATGATGCAATAGATCATGATTATTATTATTGATAAGTTATCTCTCATCAATTGACTTGATTTGCAGGCAATTAAGGGAAAGTAGGAATGTTTTAAAGTAATATTTTTCATTGAGTATCCGCATTGCCTTAGGCTTTATTAAAAAAAAACAAAAAAAAAAAAAAATCGTTCATATACTCAAGATTTTTGTATATAGAAAGAAGCATTATTTATATTGGTAATGTTATAAATATAATTTTAGTAAGCTAATGAAAGATTGAGGAAGACATAAAGTGGACTATGGATACCTGACAGTGTCTAGGTTTCAATTAGCTGCATATAGTAATTCATCTTCTTATCAGTTTTTTTCTTTCTTTTTTCTTCTTCATTAATTGATGATATACCTTTACCACTTTTACCATCCAAGTATAAGAAGACATTGAGACTGAAATTGTCATCCTGTGTTTATTTGTTTATAACACTTGTAAAAGCTTTTTTTTTTTTTTTTTTTTTTTTTTTTTTTTTTTTTTTTTTTTTTTTTTTTTTTTTTTTTTTTTTACAATTTCATGGGTTTTTGTATCATGCAATTTTGAATAAGAATTTTAAAACTATTTCCTCAATACGATTTTTTTTTTTATTATTATTTTTTGTTTAATTATTTTTTCTTCTTCTTTTTACTTTTCTTATGGTCACAGTTCTGAAACTTTTATCACTTTGAAGTTCAAATGACATGAATAAACAAACAAGGCGATATGACTTTAAATTATAAAGATACGAGAATCTTCTATGCAATCATTAAGCAAAAGTTCATTCAAAAGAATTAAACTTCTTTTATTTTTAATAGCTTCAAGATATAATAATAATTTTTTATGAATATGATGCAGGTATAGCTTTCTTATAACATAACTTTCATAACATCATTATATAATAAGAAATACGTATAGAATTATTTACTAAATTTCAGCGTAACGAAAACTGGTTTTGTTATGGAGGTATGACATTTTTTGTCACTCTTCTCGCCTTACATTTTTATAAAAACTGAAAGATGTTTGCTTCTCTCTCTCTCTCTCTCTCTCTCTCTCTCTCTCTCTCTCTCTCTCTCTCTCTAGCTCTCTCTCTCTCTCTCGTGTTAAAATTAACTTTGTTATTTACACATTTTGAATATAAGTGGAATATATCAAATTCTTTTTATGTTTTTATACAATTTTATTATGAGTTTTCATGTTATGCTAAAAACAACAACAACAACATAATTTTATTCAATTTGTTATTTTAAATTTAAAGTATACGTACAGTATAACTTCACTTCTAAAAATATGATAAGTTCTCATAAGGAATGACACTTAAATGTTTCGTTTTTAAATAAAAGTTGGCTATTTTTGTATTATATTTCTTAAGTACTTTTTTTTTATTCTTTTTCCACGTCCTCTCTCTCTCTCTCTCTCTCTCTCTCTCTCTCTCTCTCTCTCTCTCTCTCTCTCTACTGTCTCACACTTATTCGTAATAAAAGCTCTTGAAATAAATACGAACTAAAACTAGTTTAGCATTCTCCGTCATTTTATTATTATTATTATTATTATTATTTTAACTTTTGCTAAAGTAAAAACCTGAATTTATACCAAATTTTACACAAATTATAAATAAATCGCCCTGGTAAATAGCCATGCAAACGATGAAGTAATTTTTATTGCTTTTATTTATTATTCAATACATTCAAGGCATAGAGAACATGAAACGACACTTTCTTTTTAATCATTATATAAACACAAAATGTGATCTATAAAACTGATGATAATTTTTACCAGAATGTAAACGTGGCCCCACAAGCGAGCGTGGACAAAAAAAAAAAAAAAATGTAAAGTATGCAATTTTCGTAAATATTTTTGTTTTTGACGGCAGAAACAAGCAAAAACTATTATGAAAATGTTTTGCGGGTTGCATAAATTGAAAATTTCTAATCACTACTACGGCGTTACAGTTGGGTTTTGAGACAAACTAAAGCTAT
Organism: Ecdyonurus torrentis; assembly: GCA_949318235.1. Classification (NCBI taxonomy): domain Eukaryota; kingdom Metazoa; phylum Arthropoda; class Insecta; order Ephemeroptera; family Heptageniidae; genus Ecdyonurus; species Ecdyonurus torrentis. Next base: position 7,034,231 of record OX439129.1, read on the forward strand.
TTATGTAAATCCCATCATGTGTGTTTTGTGATGTAAATACTAATGTTTTCATGTTGTCTATGCCTTTAATATACATACCAAAAAAAAAAAAAAAAAAAAAAAAAAAAATCATATAATGCTATACAATGCTTTCACATTTCTAAGACTAAAAAGCATACATTTGACACTAGTAAATTTTATAATATAGGTTTGGTAGTCAAATATTATTAACTTGTTTCTCTTGAGGCTGTATATGAGGGTACAGAGAACATTTGCTAGAGAGTATGAATAGAGATCTTCAACCCTTTGGTATACATTTTAGTATTGTCTCTCACTTTGTCTTTGTGCACCACACAGTTTCTCTATAGGCTCGACTGAGAAACCCTTTTCCACGAAATATCAGAGGAACTAGTTGACACAAGTTAGAAATGCAACCACGCAGAAAGTCTTAGGCTTCTTGTATATTAAGGTTTTCTATCAGTATCATATAAATCTTAAGGTTTGACAACAATATATAACTGGCACTTAATTGAATGAAATAATCAACTTTAAAGGGGTTTTGTTATTTTCTATTATAATTGCAAACCGAGCTGGTATATAGCTGAGTGGTTGAAGGCAGCTGACTCGTAACTCTTTGTTCTTTACTGAGTACACAGGTTCGAGCCACTGCTGGGTGCGTATGTGAAGTGTGGGAGCACAAGTTGCACGATGCGAATGCATTCTATGACAACGCATAACATTTGGGAGCTGATATGTGCTTGCACCGTTCAGCCCGCCTAGAGTTTCCACGGTTTCTCTAGGCTGTCATGGTGAATGCCGGGATGTATATTTAGGCCGTGGCTGGTCCGGGTGTGCGATTTTCTTTGTAATCGTCGATAAGACAATATCTTGACGGGACTTCGATAAAAAGGTGTAGCATGAGATCATAATTAAAAAAAAAAAATCTGAAAGAATAATATTTCAAATTTAAATTGTATGAAGCTATCTTTACTTTTTTCATTATTACTTATTTAGCTATTCTTTATAATTAAGTTAACCAAGATAATTAAGGTAATCCTAGCCACTACCTATAATTACCTATAGTGATTTAAATATATTTTAAGTTATTAATTAAATGCCACATAAATTCAAAGCCATTTTACTTATAAAGGATTGCTACAAAAACATAACATAAAGCCAACTTTGATTTACTTATTTATTTAATAACAACTTTTTATTTTTATAAACAAAGCTTTTTTTCTTCACAATTCAATTATAATAATAAATGACAATATTTCTTTTTAACATAATAATACTTCTTTTTTTCTAAGAATTTTTAAATTACTCAAAGCAAAATGTAATGTAAAAGATATACATTGCAAAATGAGTTGAAATTGCTCATAAAGTAGCGTCAGTTGAGCAATAAAATATCTTGATTGACATTAAGTATAATAGTTTATTGTCAATAATATCCCGACTCTAAACTATCTCCACTGCTTTGTTGTGTTTATATTAGTTTTATGTCTTCATTAGAGAAAAATGTAAAAAAAAATATATTATACCAAATTAATTTCCTTATTGTTTCAAAATTCAAGGAATTTAATTCACTAATAATGAAATTGTCTTGCTTTTTTTATTTAGTGAGGCAACGTTGCCAAAGAATTTCTATATTTTTTATAAAAATTTATTTTTAAATAATGTATATAATCACGATCTTTATAATATATTTCATCATATAAAGCACAATATAATAAACGAAGATGCTCTTTTACTATCTTTGTAAGTATTTTGCTCTTTAGTATTTTATACTTACTCAGTCAAACTATTTTAATTGTATTGCAAAATAATGATAAAACTTACATTTTTTATGCAGTATGACGTTATGCGAATACATCTTATACATGTACTATATAGGTATATTTTTTCTAGGATTTCTGTATTGTACTGTACCTGTAATTAGCAGTATTTTTTACTCATGTAACGATACCTTTATTGTGTTTCCATGCCTTTTACTTGTACAGTCCTCTTATTCAAAAAAGAATTTCTATTGGCTCATGATGGCCATTCAATGCAATCAGATGGAGATTTCAGTTGACGCAAAACTCTATCTTTAAATACATGGAGCTAGTTCTATAAACTACACACAACTCTCTTGAGCCAGCTCCGAAAATTTACTTTTGTTACAAACATCTGACCATGACGTCATTATCTGTTTACTACGTTTAAACATATGGTTTATCATTGTTATTTCTTCGTTTAGAACTTTGAACTTGATAAGAATGAATGAAAAATTCTTTAAAAACAAGTTCCATTCTCAATGCGACTCACTTTTATCGGCTCAAAAAACAAGATCAGCCAATGAATGTGTCTTATTTTGTTGGTCAGCGAATCACTGTAAATGAGATTCACTTTACTTTACAGAACAAGCTATTGTATTCCTAATCCTACATGCCAATAGAAATGTATTTTTTAGTAAAATGAACGTACGAACTTTACAGACATGTATAGACATTGTCATATAAAGTTTTGCTCTATTACCTTTCGGCATTATAAATATACTCAAACTCTTCAATTAAACGTATATTTTGTTTTTTATATATACGTACTATAGAGTATTATAGAATACAATTTTATATATCAAATTATATCATATACCTTTATTACTTCATAAAAATATAATTTTATAAGAGTTAAAAATAACCCAGTCAAAATTGTCAAGAATAACATGCCAAGTGCGTATGTATATGTTATGTAATATGTAATAATAAGGGTGAAAGTAAAATTACCAATGTGAGTGTTTTATTATATTTTATCACGCTTTAGAAAACCTCGGTCTAACATCGTTGTTTACACACTTGAAAATAAATTTTAATTATAAGTATGAACAAAATGTTAGAGTACAGCGGTATTATTTATTGCAATTAAAAATCTAAAAATATAACTTACCAAATTAATTATTCTTGCTTGGGTTTTTAAGAGTATATTTGGTACGAAATAAAAGAGAGAAGTGTAATATTATATGTTCTCTCCTGCTTATTTTTTAAAAAATAAGTAATATATTATTTGAATATAATAAATTTTCCGTACTTATATAAAAATGGTATAATAAAAATGAAAGAAGTTTAACTAAGCATAATTTAGTTCAAAAGTTTTATATTTAAAAAAAAAGTATGTATGTATGAAATTTTGTGAATTCATAAAACAGCCGTGAAAAGTATTTTGTTTTTCAGCAAATATGAACTCTTTTTTTTTTTTTTTTTTTTTTAATTGCAGTTGTAGAATTTAAGAGAAAAAAAAAATTGATATCAAGGAAAATGAAAATTCTCATAATTAAAAAAAAGGGGGGGGGGGAAAGGAAAAAGGAGTGGCTTTTGCGGTCAAATGAGGAAACAAAAACACTAATTGCTGTATAAGAAAAACCAAAGTGAATTTTTGAGACCGAACGATTTTTTTTTCATTCATCTCCTTGTCATCAATCACGTAAAACAATTAGATTGGATTCTACATTTTTTTTCTATGTTTGAAAACACCCTTTAGTTTTTGTAATCATTAAATCACTGACTGCGAATGTAATAAAATTATTATCTCGCACCTGAGCTCATTTGCTATTTAGTTTTTTATATATATATATATTTTTTTTTTAAGTCGTGGTAATTTAATTAATTTTTTTTATACTTATCAAATTACTTTAATCTATAAATAACTGTAGATGAAAATTTTCTTTTGTATAAGACGCATTGACCGCTGTGTACAGCGATGACCTGATATGTAGGTCATTTACTTTTAATAATAATAATAAGTACTCGAATTATTACTGATACTTAAAAAACTTGCAAAGTCACTTTTTAATGATGGAAATATTTTTCTAAGATGTGATTGCATATTTTGATAGATTTCTATGATTTATTCTAAATGTTCTGTTTGTTTTCTATATCAAGATAATGGTTTTATGAGTCATGTCCATATCAATGATTTGTAAATAAGTTTAACGTGGTGGTAAAGTATTTAAATAATGAGATATAGGGTGTTTGCATGCATATAAAAGTTGACGCCATATGTGAGCACTAAATAACATGGGCAGGTATAAGAAAATAACACATTTTGCCATAGTTTCAATATTTTTGAGAGCATTGATGTTAATAGGTTGAATTAGTATCTCAAGTATGTAAAAAAATAGTAATAACAAAAAATTAACTGATTTCCCAAAGATTGTCAAAAACGAGGTTTGTCCTATTCTGAGCAATGTTATTCGAAACGCATTCAGTATGACGTCATGTGCATACACCCTATAGGAGTGACAAAATACGATCATATGGTAATTGTGTTATTTCATTTGCACATATTACGGATCTTTGAAAATAAAATCTCTTATGTCAAATCTAGCACAATAACATAAGAAATTTTTTAATGTATTTTTTTTATATTTAAGCAACTTTAAAATTGCTATGCATGTACCTCCCCCCTTCAAATATTATGTATTAAAAAGTAATGAATAAATTTATATACTTTCTATGAGTATACACATAAAACATAGCTGTATAGTAAAACTAGTCCATATGGTATTTACATGTATTAGATTCATTCTTACTTCTTCCAACGTATGTAAAGTGAAGGGGGGTTCAATGTGCCGCGACCCACGCTAAATTACTCGCGAGTACTCTCACATATGGGTCTGTGATTGATGACACAAAATATATACTCAGGTCATTTTAATCTACACACAATTTCATACGCTCACTATATATATAAATAATAAAATTAATATTAATACATGATAATTACAACAACATTGTGAAATTGGTATTATTGTAAATGATGGGAGTATAGGTGTGTTAAATTACATTAAGGTTTGTAGCAGTGCAGGTATTGCGTTGCAGCAATTTAATATGGAAAGTTGCGTATAAATTTAATACACGTTTTACTCAAAAAAAAAAAAAAAAAAAAAAAAAGGCTTGTAAGTTTTGGCACACATATGGAAATAATAGATTACATAATTTATGCTGCATTTATGTCATTCTAGCATAATTAATGCTAAATTGGAACAACATAATGAATTATGCTGTACAACTTAATATTTATTCTATGTAGCATTATTTATTATGCAGTATATAGCAAAAATTATGCTGTATTGAACAAATTGTGCTAAAATGAGATAGCATAATTATTAGTTTTATTACTTACTTATTTTTATCCGTGCAGTTTTTTTTTTTTTTTTTTTTTTTTTTTTTACCTTCTTAAATATTTTGTAAATGTTTTTGGCAAAAACACCAGTGACGTCACAAGAGTTAGGACAACAATGAAACAATTGTCAAATCTTAATTAAATCATACATTCAGTATTACAATAAGTATGAATCTGATAATCTTACGTTGTTATCGTTAGATTTCTAACGCTTCAAGACGTCATAACCGTTAATTCTAAAAAAAAAAAAAAAAAAAAAAAAAAAAACTTCAATTTGGTTTAGTGTTGATTTTTTATGTATAAACAGCCAAGATATAATTGATGTAATAAAACTTTAAGTTATAGATTCTATAGACTAAAATAACTTAAAAAGATTTAGATCATAGGTAAAATATAAATATTTTGCCTTTGGGAGAGAAGCAACAAACTAAATTTACTAACATACATAACGCACCATAATTTCAGGTGTCATAGACCACGTTAATTTATAATAAAACACTTATTTAATTTTAGACTCTCACGAGTCAGTTATTTCGATATGCTACTCAAAATTGCTAAGACTTTATTTTGACACACCTTTCCTGTGACCGTAAGAAATCTTAATTTGGTTTAAAACTTGTTTTACATAGTTTTTGTTCAAGAAATTAAAACGTAATTTTCACACGTGTGTGTTAATAAATTTCAACAGTCCCTGTAGTTTATCATTTTTTTTTAAATGTTGTTTAATGCCAAAAAAGAGGGAAAAAATGTTAAAATTGTACCCAATGTTATAGGGTATATCCGCATGACGTCACACTGAATGCGCTTTGACGCCATACTGGATCAATGAATAACATTTTTCAGCATAGGACAAACGTCACTTTTGGCTATTTTCTTTGGGAAATCAGTTAGTTTTTTTATATTGTTATTTTTTCTCACATATTTGAGATAATAATTCAACCTATTCACAACATCAATACTCTTAAAAATATTAGTTAGTATTTTTAAACTGGCAAAATAAGGCATTTTCCTATAAAAGCTCAAGTTATTGAATGATCTCCAATTTTAACACGAATACAATATAAACATGCTTTTTAATTAATGTTGATTATGAAACGACAAATTTATTTAATTATAAAAGTCATCCATATAAATTAAATAATAAAAAAAATTATATAATGAAAACATGTTACTTTGATAATTAATACAGATTTGTATACTGTATATAAATATTTATTATAATAAAGTAACAAGCTACTTTACAAGTGTAAATTTATTAGTTTAACAAGCATTTGATCTAGTCAGCCAACTTAACAACTAAATAAATAAATAACTTTACTAACATTATTCTGAACCAGAAAACCCCGAGAATGTGAGAGTAAATTGTATATAATAAAAACTTTACATTCAAAATGTAATCCATTATAATTTAATACCTTTCTTTTTTTTATTATTATTATTTAAATAAATTTTCATACAATTTTACAAAATAAAGGATAACATTTTTTTTAAAAACATTTTTCAAAGTGAGTATAAAGGTGATATAGTATACATTATTATTATTACAATAAGAAATATTATAAAGAGAGGAAGGATACGTAAAAATATCATTAATCAAATTTGTGTATGGGAGCTATAGTGACACACTTGCAATATAAAAAATATAGAAATAATACAGCATATAATCAATTTTTTGTTGTGTTATTGTTGTATGGTGTGTGAGAAAACGATGCAGTTGTATGTGTGCGAACTATACGCATTTAAAGTTATTGTTCAGGAAAATTTAACTAATAATGCTTCTTAAAAAATAAAAAATATTTATATATATAATTTTTTTTTGTACTTTTTGGGATGTTCCCATGAAAAGTTCATTTTTTCCATTTCTTCTTCTTTTTTCTTTTTCTTTTCTTTTCATTATTATTTTTACTCAACATTGTTTACTGATTGGATACTATGTTGTCCATTCTACTTTAAAGTTTCAATCATCGATTTGAATTACCTATACACATTAAACTGTAAGTTTTTTTTTTTTTTTTTTTTTTTTTTTTTTTTTTTTTTTTTTTTTTTTTTTTTTTTAGAATGCTAAATACGTATTGAATGATTAGTAAAAGTTGTCTTATTATAATATGCATTACGGTTTATTCGTACCATTCTACAATAGCATAATTTTTAAAACTTAAAATTATTACATTTTTGGCGATTTAAATGGTCATATTTATTATATTCTGCAAAGAATAAGCATTTAATAAAGAAAATTTCTCAATTGAAAAATGTGAGCTGGTAAAACCAGTGAGGTCAAAGACTTAAAAATATTTTTCATTCAAAATCTTGTACTTACAGTATGTTTAGAAAATTACGCAGACAAACACACAGAGGTTAACTTTAGGTTATATTTTTATGACCATAACTTCAAAAAAAAAAAAAAAAAAAAAAAAAAAGTAGTTGGGTATAAAGTTTGCTAAGTTTCAACATTAGGCCTCGGTATATAACCCACCGCAAATACTTTATACGACATAGAAGCAAAGGTAAATGTATCGTCCTGAGTAATGAACCCAGGACCACAAAAACAAACTACTTTCCCTTGCAGTGTACCGCATAGAACTGTTGTCTAGCAGGAAAAAACAAGCTACAAGAAAATAATAATAAATTTGACCTACTGTAATACTATTGATCTTTACTATCTTTTTTGTGGCATATATTATGCTTTTACATACGTAATTTTTGTAACTTTTTTTATGTATGGATAGAAATGAAGTTATTTACATATTATTATGCTGAGAAAAAAAATTAACACATTAAAAATCTTTCTCTCCTTTTTTAGAAATTCAACTTTTTAATTGATTTTTTTTTTTTGTACTAGAAATATTGCATTGCATGTAAATAGTCGTGATTTTAGTTTCTACATATAAATACATTGGGGACTCATTTGAGAGAAAAATTGTTTTTATAGTCAGTATACATTAATTAGCTACTATATACACATGGAAAATTAAATTTATTCTGCATTGAATAATTACTATTGTTGAACACATTATGTTGCTATTTTTTTAATGCAATTATGCTAAACATCTTAATTATTGTGTTATGTGGTATAATCACTGTACAATATAGTACGAATTATGTTGTTATGCATAAATATGCCTGCATTGAGCTAGCATAATTATTGCGTAGTTTTTTTTTTTTTTTTTTTTTTTTTTTTTTTTTTTTTTTTTTTGGTACTTTATAGTTTCTGATCAAAGATTTTCTTCAGTTTTGGTTACAGTAGTTAATACTTTTTTTTGTGTTTTTCAATTTCCTTTTTTTTTTTTTAATTTGAGCAAGAATGTAATTGTTACAATTGCAATAAAAACATTATTTTTTAACTAAGCAACTTTTTTCTTCGTTACACTCGCTACATTTTTCTATCTTACAAAATTCAATTTTTCTATAACTTTCTTTAATAATAAGAACGTAAAAGAATTAAATTAAATATCTCCCACTATCTTTATATAACATGGTTAAATAATAATTTTTTTTATATATAAAACCCTATAACAATCTTTAGAAGAAAAAAAAAATGAAATTTAAAGAGCTATAAAGTTGATTCTTAAACTTTTTCAATTTTCTTATTATATATAAGAAGAAAAAGAAGAATAAGAAGAAGAAAATCTTAAATCAATAAAAATTCACTTTGAATTCTTCACTGTAAAAAAAAAAAAAATAAAAGTTGATTAAACGTTTTAAACACGTTCTGTTCATAGAGTATAATAAACCCCCTCTCTGGTTCTCCTTTTTTCTTTTGGGTCTAAATTGCAGGCAGTAGTTGGCACGTCTCGTCACTGTATCACAAATGTCAGCACACAAAAAAGTATTCCACCTCCCCTTTTGTAAATTTGTCATTTTTCTCTAGCTGTATATTTTTTTTATTATTCTTCATCTTCTTTTACACTGTGAGATAAATATGATGTTTATGTAGAGAGAGACTTTGTTTGTTGGTTAGATATTAATGTTAGGAAAGTGTCAACAATTAGGGGGTGATCTTTTAGAATTACGGTACCATCCATGTTTTAAGCAAGTACTGAAGCTAAAGGGGTGACATAAAAAAATATACTTAACATTAAAAAAATAAAGCTTCCTTCGATTATAATCAAGTGCCATGAAAATTATTGTTATGATTTTTTTTTTTACTATAATTTTTACGTTGAAGGACCAAGAAGAATTAGAAAACGATTGAAATACAAATTAAATATTCGTATATACCTATACGGAAAAAAAGTAACTAAAATGTTAATATTTCGACTTTTTTTTTTTAAATAAATTTGTTGATATACCAATTTTTTTTTTTTTTTTTTTTTTTTTTTTTTTTTAACATTTTGAAGAGGTACCTCTATTTTCCGCTGAAGAAATAACGTTAATAATACTATCAAGTTACTGATCTAACGTTTTCCAATTCATTTATTGGATTGTATACTGAAGATGAGTTACATCTGTAACTGCATTTACTGATTTATCTTGTCCGTATAATTAAAATATATGAGATTTATTAAAATTAAAGTCAATACAAATTTTCATCCTATTTATCCTGCATTTTTTTTCTCCGTGTAAATGAATATCATAGACTTATGAAAAAAAGCAACGAATGTCCCTAAATTGTGGACAATTTTTTGTGCTTTGTTCCATATGAAATAGAACACGCGCCTTATGTTATGTTTTTTTTTTTTTAGACTTAGAATTATGATAAATGCTTTTATATGTTCTACCAGAGGGTGATAAAATGTAATATTAGTTCAGTTCTTGCTGTTTCCAACAAAATCATAAATAATATTTGTTCCAATTTATGGCCAATTTTAATACAAGAAAAAGAAAATAAATGTTTAGAACACAATATATTGAATTACAAATTTCTTTGTGTTTCTTGGGTGTAAAATGTGAAAGAAAATGAAATACAGAATAAAAAATTGTTTTAGTTTCATCTGTGCCATATGTATTATATTTTGGTTTAAGTTTCATGAAAATGAAATTGCTTTTAATATTAATAAAATGTCGTTTGAATTTTTAAATTTTGTTTTAATTTGTTAGATTTAATTATTGTACTGCATTCGTAGTAACAAAGACTATACAAAATTTAGGGAATAATTTTATTTCATTTTCTAACAGAGGACATTGTTCTGGATCGTTTAAAATGTTAATTTTTAATTTTTGAGTCCATTAAGTATTTTTAATTAATTTTTGTAAATCGAAAAATGACGTCACGGGTGACAACTTCTGCATTAGAAAAAGTTACCACTCGTGACGTCATTTCATGATTTTCAAAAATTAATAAAAAATACTTACTTAGTGAAATCAAAAATTAGAAATCTGCATTTTTTTTTTAATCTTTTTCATTACTGTAATGTCTATATTGTTGCAAGGTTCTACGAAAACTGAAATAATTTTGTTTTGTGAATTTTCAAATTTCCTAAATCGTAATTATAAACCATCGTCACGTTTTAATCTTCCTATGTAACGAGAGTTCGTCGTTAAATTTACGCAAACTTCATTACTATTTTTTTTTTTTACAAATCATTATTATTAATAATTAATTTAATTATAATTATTATAATTAGCTCTGTAACTACAATAATTTTCTTTCTAAAAATTTTCAGAATATATAATTATAATGTATCTATATTAACAAAAGCTTTAATTATCAAAGCTTAATATTATTAATTACATAACACAAAAAAAAAGTATAAGTTAAAAAACATCATTTTTTTTTTACATTTGATGAAAATTAGGATAATGAAATTCAAAATTGATTTTTTCCTTAAACTGTGACGTCATTGAATTAATTTTCACCTCTCTTTCCTTCTCTGCAAATTTAGGGGGTGGTGAGGGGTGGGGGATGATGTAAATCGATTGATTGACCCCGGTGTAAGAACTGAGAGAGAGAGAGAGAGAAAGAGAGAAAGTAAAGTGAGATACTGTACATCATTTTACATCAGTAAGAAATTAGAGAGAGAGCGAGTGAGAGAGAGAGAGAGAGTTAATAATGCAACTAAAAACTCCACCTAGTTCATTTAGCATCATCATAATTCATTGTATGTATCATACACAAAAAACCCAAGTGCTTGATATACTGTAATTTTAAATATTGTAATCCTCACAAGTTATATGGTATAGATTATATATCTAAAGTATAAATTAACAACACTGTTAGTATTTAGTTATATATATGTATGTATATATAAGAAACAATGAACTTTATAATGTTAAACACTAGAAACCACATGACAATGTGTGTAAGAGTCTTTTTGATCATTAGTCAAAAAATTTTCGTGTACTCACATACATGAAACAAAAGCTAAAAGGTGAACTGTTAATTTTTAATGAGTTTTAATATGGTATAATATATGAAGTATAACATACTGTGTAACATACAGTATTATCAATTTTTTAACTATGTAAATACACTGGGAAAAAAATAATACGCATTGTATATATTTTTCTATATAAAGTTGGTTCTATAATACAGACACTTTTCACATTTTTACCATGGTTTAAAAATATGTGTTAAATTTGTAATGGATTTCTTATGACAATAATAATGCTGTTTGTAAACCTGTTCGTAAACTGCTCCTAAAATGACAATCAACTATGGTTAATCAAATGAAATGCGCATTGCTTTGTAGCAAGAAAACTGGGGTTTACGAACAAATTAACACTATACCATATACGCTGATTTAAAATTGTGAAATATTTTCGCAAGTTCGTGTGTACTTGTACTGTATATAATTTATTATCAGTTACTTAGAAGATGAATTTGTTTTCTATGAATCAATTTGTTTGAAGTTTTAGATTTTGCAGTCTAATAATATTGACGTAAATTATCTTCTTCTTTAATTTTTTTTAACTAGAATAAGTAGATTAATTATTTCTATATCGAGAAAATAAGAAATCATTAATCTCTCTCTCTCTCTCTCTCTCTCTCTCTCTCTCTCTCTCTCTCTCTCTCTCTCTCTCTCTCTCTCTCTCTCTCTCTCTCTCTCTCTCTCTCTCTCTCTCTCTCTCTCTCTCTCTCTCTCTCTCTCTCTCTCTTCCTTTCTTTTTCTTCTTTCATTCTGAGAAAAAAAAATTGTGCAGTAAATAATAATACGTTTTTTTGTATTAATAATTTATGTTAAGCTCTTAAAAAACGAAAGCAAAAAAAAATAATAATAATAATAATATTTTTGACAGAATGCAAAGCAGTTTGTGGGCTCATAAATTGAAAATACGATAGTGATCTTTAATTACATACGAAGTACTTGATAAGTACGTACATAATTGCGTGACATGGCATGTAGTGCGTGAGTCGGCTGCTGAAGAGAAGTAATAAAATTATACACATTGTTGTTGTTATGCATGCTGCTTACTTGCCTCAAAAATTAATATTAATTTTATGAACAGTGGTAAATTCTTTTTTTGAAAAATTGTCTGTAAAATTTATAGTTTTTTTTTTATGTACGGTCATTTTACTTAAAAATGAATTTGGCATGTGGGAATAACATGTATTTTGATAGAGTTTTACGTCAACTGAAATCTCCATCTGGTTGCATTGAATGGCCATAAGTCAGTAAAACATACAGTACACGTAAGATAAGATTTTTACATGCAAGAAATTACTAAGAGATTCAATTACATTTCAAAGTTATTAAAAATTTGATATAGTTTATCAAAATAAGTGTGGTTATGTAAATATATTATATCAATGAAACTACCCAAGTCTAAATTATTTTAACCTTATGTCTTTTGTATTTCCTACATTATATGAAAGTAATTTTTTGAATGGGCTATGTTGATACCATTTTATATACATGCATAGTGCATGTATATTATATAATTAATATATTCCTTATTAGAATGAAAAAGGTACAAAAATGCAGTAAAAATTGTACACCAAGACAACTTCATGATGCGTGTTTCAAACAAAAAATGCTCTTATATATATAGTTTCAATTATATAATATAAATTAAAACTTTAAATTACATGAAAATTACTCTACAAAAAAAAATAATTAAAATTTTTGTTTTGTTTATTTAATGAAATTAATTAAAAAATATAAACACATAACCAACATTTTGTTGTTGTTAGTTATAAACTGAAATTTCATCACGAGAGAAATAATAATTTATATATACGTAAAAATTATAATTTCATTTAAATAAAGAAAAAACAAAGTAATTTTTATCTAGTTTCAACACAATTTTTTTTTAAGTTAAGCTTTTTGGTAAGGAGAGGATTTTACCAGAGTAAATTTCCATATTTTTCCATCTCTCTCTCTCTCTCTCTCTCTCTCTCTCTCTCTCTCTCTCTCTCTCTCTCTCTCTCTCTCTCTCTCTCTCTCTCTCTCTCTCTCTCTCTCTCTCTCTCTCTCTCTCTCTCTGTTGTTGTGTTAAGTGGAGAAAAAAAATAATCTTGCATTCTGAACGTTGCTTGTTCTTCTGGTTTTGTCGAGTGATAAACACAAACATCGCGTTATACAGAAGACGACAAGCTCGTTTTTATATAAAAATAAAATGAACTGCGGTATAGCGAGAGAGAGAGAGAGAGAGAGAGAGAGAGAGAGAGAGAGAGAGAGAGAGAGAGAGAGAGAGACGTCAACTTAATGCAAGGTTTTACATAACTCCTCAAAGTACGATGGTTGAATTTTAAGTTGTTAGAGCAAAAATGACATGACAATGAAAATCAATATTAAAAACAGCTAAAACAAAAATTACCATGTTAAAAATAATAATAATAACTGGGTTCCTTAACCCCCTTTTGTGATTTTTAACATTATTATTTTTTATTTCAATTGATTCTAAAAGCTGCAATCAGTGATCTGATGATAATGATTTATATCCTTAAAGAAATTTAAGGACAAATGAACTATTTTTGTCACGACACCATTTTATGTTATCTATATATAAATGAGCTGTTCACAAGACACATAAATTCACAGATACAACAATCAATGTTATTTGGATTCTTACGTAAATTTACGCGTCATTGTGAACAGCCCATTAAGTTGTGTTCACAAGATGCAATATTTAACGTCTGAAATAAATGTATATTTATGAAGATTACACACAAATAAATTTTATTTCACATTGAAAATATAACACCTTGTGAACAGGACTTTAAAAACGTGCCCGCAAGTTAAGGTTACATGGTGTATTATTGGAAAATATTACATCATGTCACCAAGACTTAAAGGCATTACTTATAAAAGAACCGTTTATTGATATCTTTTAAAGTCCTGTTCACACGATTTTATATTTTCAAATATGATTACATGCACTCTATACATTTTAAAGCTACTAAATTTCCATACTTTTTGCATAATGCAAAATGTTTCTCCTTATATGGCATTAAAACTTTGCTGACATAAAATTCATTTCATAGTGTGAATACTTCATAATTGTCATGCTGCTATAAAAAAAATGTATTTTTGGTAATGTATTCAGTGAATACTTTTTTTAACTTCAATAAAACTTTTTTTTTTTTTTTTTTAATGCCTAAAAATCCTAAATAGATAATTGCAGTTTGCAGGAATTTCATAAAATTAAACATCCAATTTTTACGTTTTAGTTCCTGATTTTATTTTCATCCAAGAAACAGCAGTTTAAACTTGCCCCGTTGCCCAATACATTAATAAACGTACACTCAAGTATATACGTACATAAACAATTTACAAAATTAATTACATAATATTAAATTCAGAATATTATATTTTATATACATACATACAGTGGAAAATACGTTTAACTTTACTTTAACATGCGCTGAAATAAAATAATAATAAAAAAAAATGTTTTTCCATATGCGTATAAATAAATAAATAATCTCAGAGGAAATTCTAATATAATAATAAAGTTTCATTTGTAGAAACATTTTTAAATATTTTATAATATAAAGTATAATCTCTCTAATTATTGTTATAGTATTTAAATATTTAAAATACTCACCTCATTACACACACACAATATATATATATATATATATATATATATATATATATATATAAATATATATATATATATACGTGCTTAATGTTATTAGTGTTTACTGTATTTAATTATTAAAAGCAAGCAATTATAATGTAATTATTAATACTCGCGCGGTGTGTATGTTGTATACAAAAATTTAAATTTTATAAATATTAACACAAATTTTTAATTGTGAATTACATGTCCTGATTATGTTATGTTGTAAATATGTTTTATTAATTTTTTGGAGTGTATGTGTGTTGAGAGAGAGAGAGAGAGAGAGAGAGAGAGAGAGAGAGAGAGAGAGAGAGAGAGAGAGAGAGAGAGAGAGAGAGAGAGAGAGAGAGAGAGAGAGAGAGAGAGTTGATTTCTTGCACTTATTTTTTAGTATTTCTTATGATTTAAATAATGGTTCATGGCTCAAAAAGTTTTGGAAAAAGAGGGAGGGGGGGTGATAAGAAAAAGAGAAAGAAAAAAGAAAAATCCCTTTTTTATTATTTTTTATTTTTGCCCGAAATAACAGTACTAATACTTTAAAGCATTTTTGGGATCACAATGCAATATTTATATTTTTGTTCTTTACTCTCACAATCTTTCTAATTAATTTTCATACTATTTTTTTATACTCCCATATTTGATGGTCTGAAAACTTCACTATCGTAAGGTGGTGCCATTGAAGTTAAATAAAATATAAAATTTGGTGTCAGCTGTTGCCTTGCAAAGATATGATATGAGTCTTCAATTACAATGTTGAACAATGGTTTCTTCGTACACAATATTGCATGCAAATACTAATTTATATATTCTAAATTTGTAGTAAAACTATTTTACATATTATACTTGTATTGAATTACAATTAATGATTTTAAAATTTAATTAAATTTTTTTACTTAAACTTTTTTTAACCACCAAAAAAAATTTAAAAAAAGAAAAAGTTTCCTGTGTTTCTCTGAAGTCGATTAAACACCCAACCGCCTTTTACTTTCAATTTTTTTTATATTTAATGAACAAATAGAGAGAGAGAGAGAGAGAGAGAGAGAGAGAGAGAGAGGAGAGAGAGAGAGAGAGAGAGAAGAGAGAGAGAGAGAGAGAGAGAGAGAGAGAGAGAAAGAGAGAGAAACTAGACACTTACAAAGATGTAACCCTTTTTCTTTTCTGGTGGCTTTTCTTGTCTTTTTCTTCTCTGATTTTCTTTTTTCCACTCTAATGCAAGTTAAAGGAGAAAAAAGTTTTACTACCTCCAGCTTTAATTAGGAAATCAAATCACGCTTATTGGATCAAACATGGGGTGGGTAAAGGGAGAAAGCTAATTAGGAAAATTTACATTTTCTTTTTCCATAAAATGAGAAAATTGTATTCAATGCGTCGTCACTTATTATTGTGAGATATTTATAAAAAAAAAAAAAAGTGGTAATTTTTGATAACAAAAAAGTTTTTTTTATATTATATTGATTTTTGGTATAACCTAGTTAGTTAAAATAATAATTCCAAGCTTCTTCTTTAAAACAAAACAAAATTAAATAAGAATAATAATTTTTTTTAAGATTAAACTTTTACATGTTTATTAACAGTTACATAGGGGAATAAAATATTAATTTATATGTATGTGAAACAAAAAATAGAAATGAGTTGTTTTTAGGGGCTTATTTCTTCTACACGACTACCACAAACAAAATCTAAAAAAAAAATAATAATAAAAAAAATAAAAAAATAAAAAAAAATAAAAAGAAAAAAATGAATTTTATAAAATAAAAATCCAACTTTTCTTCTCGCTTGCATCACATTGATCGTGCATGCTATAAGAAAATTAGGTGCCTATGAACGTTATAGTAAATATTTTACATAAAATTTCAAAGTAGGCTTGTTAAGGTACATAATACATTATACAAAAACGCTCGAAAATGTGAATATTATAAGCTCATCGTACAAGTTCATATATGGCTGCGTACGTGTGTAGAAAGATGATTATGATATTGAAAACATAATTATTATGCTACATGAGTTTCAGGTTTATTATTTAAGTAACCAAACTACATACATAATTGCATACTTTCGACTTGGTGCATAAAATTTATGTTGTGCATTATATAAAAATTTGCATTTCTGAAATACGCAAAAATCGTGTTCGACTTACATTTAGTTTTTCATAATACAGACGATAAACTTATTGTCTTAAGTCATCCAATTATAATTACAGTTTTTAACCTCTTTCATTTTATATTTAATACTTCAATCATTTACGTTTTGGGATTTAATTTATTAAATAATTAAACGCACAATTATATAATGTTAGTTTGAAATAACTTTGTATGAATTGCCAATGTGTAATAATTTTTTTTCTCATACACTTCATGCTTTCTCTTGTAAGAAATTCATCAAGGAAACAAAATGTTTTCATCACTAAGGAGAAGAAAGAAAAATAAACAATAATAAATAAATAAATAATAATAAAAGGAAATCTAGTTTACGAGAAAAACTTTAGCATTAAATTTTAATCTCTTATTGACAATTATATTGCGAGCGATTTCTGTCTGTCTGTATGTAATGTGCATATTATATATATATATATATATATATATATATATATATATATATATATATATATATATATATATATATATATATATATAATACATAAAAAGATGTGGTCACGCATATAGCTTCATATTTATATACATTAAAACTAGCAAATACTATTGAACTTATGTAATGTAATGTATATCCGTTACTGAAAGCGGCGTGCGTGGGGTCTCATTCGTTAATTCTAAAAAAAAAAAAAAAAAAAAAAAAAAAAATTATATTAATAATAAAAAAATAATAATAATAAACGTACAGCACAGCACAACCTTGATACTTAATGCAGTTTATTTCTAAAGAACTGCATTTTATTATATTTATAATCTGCATTACTTAAGTAAAATTGAGCTCAAGTAAAGCGATGACAATGAAGCAACATAAATTGAAGTTGTCTGTCGTTATCATTTATATATTTTTTTTAAATAATTTTCAACATTATACAAATATTTTGCATGAAGTTGAATAATTAGTACAAAAGAAAACATCGCATGTTGAAGAATAAAAGTTAAGTTTTTTTATGTCATTTGTATTCGTCTAAGATTTGGATCAAACGATTTATTTTTACTTGCAGAAACTTTTTTTTTTATTCTTGAAACGAGCATTGCGAATTATACTTTGTTTTACTACTGTTTTCGACGTAGACGAATTGTTGGGAACTAATGTTAGTTAGTGGAAATAATCTCTCTCTCTCTCTCTCTCTCTCTCTCTCTCTCTCTCTCTCTCTCTCTCTCTCTCTCTCTCTATTGCTCTTGCTCTCGTACACACTCGTAACATGAAAACAAAAAAACACGCGTAAACTTCCAAATTACCTCGCTTTTTTTCCCATCTTAACCTCAAACTTTTTTGTTATTATTTTTATTTTTACATTCATACTTTGTGGTTAGTATACACATTCACATTAACAAAACTTGCTAACTAAAAATATGCTTTTTTTTCTCGTTTCACTTCTTAGAACAAATTTAATACAAACACTGTTCCTCTGAATAATTTACGAAAAAAAAAATACATGTATGTATATATTTCAAAAAGTAAACACTGCTGGTGTTGGTACACGCCCACTTTTATTATATTATCTCATCTATTACTATGGCTGAGTGGTAAATGCAGGTAAACTCTGTGCTCTTAAATGGGTTCAGTTCAGGTTCGAGCCTCTGCTGGGTTCATACGTGAAGTATGAGAGCACAACACGTTGCACGGTATGTTTATGAGTATGACGAGGCACAGCATTCGGTAGGTGCATGATTGATATATTACTCCTAACAGCTTGCTTAAACATTGCCACGGTTTCTCTGCATAGGATTTCATGGTGAATGCTGAGCTGCATGGTGTATAGGCCGTGGCTGGCAAGTGTGTGGAGTTTCATTGCATTTGTCGATAAGAATATTTCTTGTTGGGACTGTGGTAAAGGAGTAGCACAATAACAAAATATGTATGAAAATGAAGGGGTGGGGGGAACAAAAACAAAAATATCTTTCAAAAGTAAGCTACATCTTATTTTGCTTTCTTTAGGTCCAAATATTATTATTTTTTATTTACAGATATTTTACTGAACTTACTTGATTGCTATATCAATTATCAATAAAGTCAATGGGCTTTATATATATTATAGTTTGTTTTACGTTTTCAGTGAGCCTATTGAAGCAAAATTTGCAAAAAAAGCCCAAGCTTCATCGTAATATAATATGTGTGTGTGTTCAGGAAACAAAAAAATAATGAAAATGTTGATTTATATATAATAAAATATTCAACAAAAAAACAAAAAGGTAGTAAAAAGTGCAAACGTATAATATTTATATAAAAATATACATATTTTTGTTATAGCAGAAGCATATTTTTTTGTATTACACAAATAGTACTGTGCTAATTAATACATCAAGCTGAAAAAATAGTGGGCGTTAATCAAATAGTAGTTAATTAAAATCAAATACAGTATGGTATTAATTAAAGCTCGTATTTCTATACTATATTACATAACCAACATAATTTTTTAATTATTATGCTTACATGTAATATATGAATAGTAAATATTAAATAATTCAACTATGCTATGCATATTAAATACATCATCAAAATATTTGTAATAAATATTTTCATAGTTTTGAGTTTCAAGCATTAAATAAAACTGATTTCATATTTATGCAAGTTCAGTATTTACTTTTTATTTATTTTTGCTTTAATAATATGTTTAATTCGCGGTTTATTTAAATAAATCATTTTGATTTTGATTTTAATTTTGATTCTTTGATTTTTTGATTTTTTGGATTTTTTGATTTTTTGATTTTTTGATTTTTTTTTTTTTTTTTTTGCTGCTATAAATACACAAATAAATAAATCATACTTTCCTAATTTTCCTATAAGACTAACACCTACGACCTACGCATTGTACATAACCATAAACGATTTAAAATTATTAAAGTAAGTAAGCGGAAATTGTTAAATATTATAAATCGAATTGAATGAAAGTTTAAAAAACAGCTAAAAATAACAAAAATGCAGATCGTAGAAGACTTAAGAAAAACCGAGAGGAATAAAATGAATGTTGAACACAATCAAAAATTGTTAAACAAAAATCGGTTTGAACTAAAATCGTATTGAACTAAAACGGATCAAATAATCTGATTTAAAAAAAATGATAATTTAAAAATCAAACATTTTTATATTATTTCATTTATATGCTCAAAACTCGGGGAGGGGGGGGGGGGGATATGATTTTTGTGGACCTGCATTGATGTGTACTAGAAGTTACTAGAAGTCAACCCACTTCTAATATAGCTTATTTTCTAATTTACATTATAATTTTTTTTTTCTTTTTTGTTAACATATTTAGTAAACAGCTTTTTAATTACTATAGCGTTTCTTACAAACTTTAATCAATGAAAATATTTCGTAAAAAAAAAAAAAAAAAAATGTCGCATATTTTCCATGAATATAAATGGCAATTATTATTTTTATATATATAAATATACATACAAAGTTATAAATATAATCTACTAACTTTTTATATAAACTCAAGTACAACATTTTTTTTTCTTTCTTTCTTTACTACCTTACTCTTATGAAAAATACATTTTTCATTAAAAATATTCATTACTTTTTGTAATGATAAAAATTTCTTTTTCAAAGTATGCGCTCTACACTGAAAAACATACAACAAATTATTATGATATAATTTTTTTTTTTTCGTTATTTACGTTATCAAAATATTTTGGGCACAAGAGTTTTTATCTCATAATAGATAGGTAGTAATCTAGTATACACGTTATACTTTTTCTTCGTAAATTTATTTTCATTTCCATAAACATTGAGTTTAATTTAGTACTAAATAGGGAGAAACAAGTAAAATTCTTTGTTTGGCGAATGTGTATGAATTAAATGAATTTCAAAAGCTCTTAATTCCTTAAAAACATATTTTTATTTAAGACAAAAAAATAATGTAAATTTCAAAAATAATTTGTAAACATGCACTTATTTTTTTTCCGTGCAAGTACTGTATACGTTTTTTTTTTTTTTTATGTGTGTGTGTTGCTTATAGTGTTCTAAAATTTGCATGTAATGTCAATAATGTTCAACTTTTTTTTTTTAACTCAACTGGTTTTCATATGATGATATTTTATACTTTAAAAAAAAAAGATTCTGTATTATATAAGCTTTATTATATCATAATATATCAGGGTATACAAAAATTACTATGAAGCACGTAGAGGTTAAAGTATCTCAAGTATATTTGTGTTCGTGTATTGAAAATTATAATAAACTATATTTGTAACTAGAAACATGTTTTTTTAATTTTTATGTTGATTTTGATAACAGTACACTCTCTCTCTCTCTCTCTCTCTCTCTCTCTATATATATATATATATATATATATATATATATATATATATATATATATATATATATATATATATATATATATATATAATTATATGTATATCGATTACATGCAACAATAATTAATTTTATTTTGAAGGCAAAAACTCTAATTTTCAATACAAAAATAGGATTACAAAAAACTCAACATTTTTTTTCCTACAATCCAATTAAAATGTTTAAAAAAGAAAATTTAATAAAAATTCCACAAAATATTGAAGTTTTTTTTCTTGAAAAAAGTCACTCCCGTAATTCAATCTTAAAACCACTAATCGTGTTGAAACTGTTAAAATTTAGTGTAAACAATTTTTTTTATGTGTATCATTGTGTATAAAAATTACTATGGTCACAAAAAAAAAAGGGCTCAAATTTAATTTTGCGCTTCAGGTTAAATTGCATCAACCATATTATTATGATGCATAAAAAAATGGAAATTGCTTATGTGACTCCCAACTTTCAGAAAATATAAAAGTTAAATATTTTTAAGTATATATGGATCAATTGTACTTTAATTGTTGCTTGTTTTGTAATTTTATTCATTTAGAATTTGTAATGTTTTAGCTTTGAATTATGACTTTTTCAATGTATACACATATTAAATATTGGACTGCAATATTTATAATACAGCACTTCAGTTGATTAAAGACAATTTATTGTTAATTGGAACCTGAAAGTATGTAAATAATTAGGTTAATATATATATATATATATATATATATATATATATATATATATATATATATATATATATATATATATATATATATATATATCTAAATTTTGATAGCAGCATATTTATGAAATACTATGACTTTAAAATAATGTTTAAAAAATTTCAAAGTACTAGAGTAAGTGGATTTGTAACATTTTTGGTGTTTGAGAAAAAACTGTTTATTTTATTATTATAGTGCATGCAATATCGCACAATTATTATATTACTCATTAATTAAAATGTGTTATAATATATAATTACTTACGTAATTCCCAAATTACAGCATTATATTATGGCAACAAAATGACGTAATTTATATTTACCTTACGAAGATATCCACGCACTTATATATTTCTTTGACTTATTTGCTGTATTATTGTATTTATTATTACTGTCACCACATTCTCCAATCAATACAGATATTATATGATTTACACAAAAAGAGGGTAATTTGTATTTACTTGGGTCGCTGAGCCAAATCAAAGTCGATGGTATCTGACAATCAGTAATCAATGGCGTCATTGTAAAGGAGAGCGATGTGTGATAAAAACTATTTCTTCATAAGAAAATTCAGACCATGATGATGATTGAGACACAAATCTTTTAGTACAAAAAATTATAGAAAAATCATTAGTCATCTTGAAAGAAATGAGTTATATATATCAGCGAGCCATCGGTCATCAAACTATGGCAAGTACAGTCGGTGGCATAAATATAGGGACACTTGACCTACTCTTTTTACACTTCCCATTTTTTTTTCTTTTTTTTTTATTATTATTATTTTTTAGGTTTTCTTGTTGGTGATAAGGATTTCTATCTATACAAATATCATATTTGCCTCAATCAAATTGATCGACCTCGCGCTCCTGCTCATATTTTCAAGGGGGGGGGGGGTTGGGGGGAGTATCCTTACTGAGCATGGCTAAAACAATACGCTCATATGACTTGGGTATTTAACTTCATTTATGAATCCAAATTTGTGCATAGATACCATGGATGTTTAGACTAAAAATAACAATAAGATGCCTAAAACGTCTTAATTAGAAATGAAATTAATAAAGCTTGTTCCTTATCATCTATGTTACTATCGTATGTTATCCCGAAATATTAACATTTGGGATATCTTATTGAAAATTTATTTAAAGTGTCTTATTTTACGTAAAGTTTGAATCTTTTTAAACTTATACAAAGTGTCAAGAAGTGTTTGACGTTGGCTGTACATTGCAATTGTGTTAAAAAAAAAATAAAATAAAAGAACGTGCGCCATTGAATATCGCGTCATAAAAGTTTACATTTTGTTTTTTTTTTTTCAAGTCAGTGAATTTTTTTGCTTTTGTTATTATAAAATTACTGTTTATAAAATATTTGAAATTCCAAAGGGTATTTACATTCAAAAATTGCGCAATTTATTAAAATTGTTTTGAAATTAAAATATAATGCCAATATTTTTTTTAGCAGAAATTAAATTATCTTATTTATATCTGCATCAAATGTTAAAATAAAGTCAATTTTTAGTTTCAAAGTAAGCAAGCAGTCTTATTCAAGATAACATCCTTATTTAAATAACAATGTGTGCCTTTTTATACATTTTCTTTCCTTTCTCAGTTCATATAATGCTTGTTCAATAAAAATATTTTACGTAAAGTACTGTATATAGATAATACAGCAATAATCAGGAACTATAAAAATTTTAATATCATTTAAAAGTCATTTTTTATTCAATATAATATAGCCGATTGTCATGCACAACTCTTTCTAGTAAAAAAATCGTTAAAATTTGTTGTTTTATATCATATTATATAAAATTAAATTTAAGAGAAAAATAACAAAATGTGACCTATTTCTGTCCTTATATCGTTAGAAAACCTAATTCTATTGCTAAGTCTTCAATAAGAACCAAACTCTCTCCCTTCTACTTGTTTTCCTTGCGATGAATTGATCCACAAAAAATGTCAAAGAACAACTTGAAGGGAAAAAAAAAAGAAGGAAATAAATAAGAATAGGAAATCGAATAAATATTTTTCAATAAAACATATTATAGTTTTATATACGTTCTCGTTTTTTTTTTTATCAATCATGTTCAAATTTTACTTTTTTAATATTGATACCATATGAGTGATATCGAATTTGTTATTGGATTTTTGTTTAGTTTGATATATATATTAAAAGGAAAATATAATTTTGAAATATTTTTAATTAAGAATTGATTTTTGAAGCCAAACAAATTAAACTTCATGGTGGTTCGGTATAAAATTTAATGCTATATATTTCGATTAATATTTATTATATATGAAATATGTGTATTTATTAGTAAATGTTTATTTGAAATTGATTTACGCATGAGTAATATATTCACTCGGTGAAAATAATATTTGATATTATAGAAAAAAGTGACGTTGATTCGGTTCAATTTACCGTTTTCAAATACAAAATGTCCAATATATAATATTTAGTATTTTTTAAAGTTCCAAGTCTCACACTATATTTGCAATGTTATTCGTATAAGCAGAATTTCAATAGTTAAATATATATAGTATCACAAACATATGTGCAAACTCTGCGTTTCAAAATTTAACTCTTTGTCCCTATAGATTTTTGTTTGTTTTTGCAATACTATGTTATACGGCTTTATAGTTTTAGCTATATACTGTACATAACCACAATACTTGATCGAGTAATTGTTAAAACATGGTGATTAGGATGAATTGCTTGGGCTTTTAGTATTTTCAAAATTTATACTTTTTGTTAGTATGTTTATGGTTGATTTGACTTCTTCATATAGCCAAGGTATAGTCACCTCTCTCTCTCTCTCTCTCTCTCTCTCTCTCTCTCTATATATATATATATATATATATATATATATATATATATATATATATATATATATATATATATATATATATCGCTCTCTCGCTCTTCTTTTATTCTTTCTGTACACATAGACTATAGTGCAAATACTACTAAAAATACTTTTAAATATATTTATTTACATAGAACATTACGTGAGTTTTTGTTAAAAAGTTTGTATTGTAGTAAGTAAGCTAAAAAATCACATTGCAGTATCTGCATGAAATATGGACATCGTAAAAATTAAGTTTCGGGGCAAAAAAAAAAAAAATAATAATAATAATAAAATAATAATAATAATAAAGAAGTGTAGTAAAAAATAAATTACTAAGCCCATATTGCTACTGCGAGCTAATTATTCAATATAAAATGCATCACATTTAATCATACTTCATATTTGACCAGAAAAAAATTTATATTGAAGTTTTGTGCATTTCAAAATTAACAATCAATAAAAATAAATATTTGTTATAAGATACAAAATGACTTTTGATATTACTCGCTTACTGATCACAAGTAACAAAAGGAAAAATATGCGAAATTATTATTGAAGGAAAAAACAACAAAATTGCTATTTTTTTCTATATTTTTTTAGTAAGTGTTTCTCTATATAAAATAGACAACAATATAAGACCCTAATTTTCTATTCATATGATTTTTATGTTTATATAAAAAGCGTTTT